>JAYESD010000464.1:0-30012 GCA_036927565.1 Tuctoria greenei
ATGTATGGCTATGTAATGCATATACAATATGGAATACAAGCTCGATCTCGAAGAAAAATGAATTTACGGACATTCTATGGAAGAAAACGTCGTTTTGAGCAAAATCGAAGGCTAACCCCTTTGAATTCGAGCGAAAATTTGAATTTTTTAAAAATCCCCAAAAAGTTACTTATGGCTACGTAATGCATATACAACATGGAATACAAGCTAGATCCCGAAGAAATGTGAATTTACGGTCATTCTATGGAAGAAAACGTCGTTTTGAGCAAAATCGAAGGCTAACCCCTTTGAATTCGAGCGAAAATTTGAATTTTTTAAAAATCCCCAAAAACTTACGTATGGCTATGTAGTGCATATACAACATGTAATACAAGCTCTATCTCGAAGAAAAATGAATTTACGGTCATTCTATGGAAGAAAACGTCGTTTTTAGCAAAATCGAAGGCTAACCCCTTTGAATTCGAGCGAAAATTTGATTTTTTTTAAAAATCCCCGAAAACTTACGTATGGCTATGTAATGCATATACAACATGGAATACAAGCTCTATCTCGAAGAAAATGAATTTACGGTCATTCTATGGAAGAAAACGTCGTTTTGAGCAAAATCGATCGCTAACACCCTTTGAATTCGAGCGAAAATTTGAATTTTTTAAAAATCCCTGAAAACTTACATATGGATACATAATGCATATACAACATGGAATACAAGATCGATCTCGAAGGAAAATGAATTTACGGTCATCCTATGGAAGAAAACGTCGTTTGAGCAAAATCGAAGGCTAACCCCTTTGAATTCACGAGAAAATTTGAATTTTTTAAAAATTCCTGAAACTTACGTTGTAATGCATATACAACATGTAATACAAGCTCGATCTCGAAGAAAAATGAATTTACGGTCATTCTATGGAAGAAAACGTCGTTTTGAGCAAAATCGAAGGCTCCCTTTGAATTTTTAGTGAAAATTTGATTTTTTTTTAAAATCCCCGAAAACTTACATATGGCTACGTAATGCATATACAACATGGAATACAAGCTCGATCTCGAAGAAAAGTGAATTTACGGTCAATGTATGGACGAAAAGGTCGTTTTGAGCAAAATCGATGGCTAACCCATTTGAATTCACGAGAAAATTTGAAATTTTTAAAAATCCCTGAAAACATACCTATGGCTACGTAACGCTTATACAACATGGAATACAAGCTCGATCTCGAAGAAAAATGAATTACGGACATTCTATGGACGAAAACGTCGTTTTGAGCAAAATCGAAGGCTAACCCCTTTGAATTCGAGCAAAATTTTGAATTTTTTTAAAATCCCCAAAAACCTACGTATGGCTACGTAATGCATATAAAACTTGGAATACAAGCTCGATCTCGAAGAAAAATGAATTTACAGTCATTCTATTGAAGAAAATATCGTTTTGAGCAAAATCGAAGGCTAACCCCTTTGAATTCGAGCGAAAATTTGAATTTTCTTTAAAATCCCCAAATACTTACGTATGGCTACGCAATGCATATAAAACATGGAATACAAGCTCTATCTCGGAGAAAAATGAATTTACGCTCATTTTATGGAAGAAAACGTCGTTTTGAGCAAAATCGAAGGCTAACCCCTTTGAATTCGAGCGAAAATTTGAAATTTTTAAAAATCCCCAAAAACTTACGTATGTATACGTAATGCATATACAACATGGAATACAAGCTCGATCCCGAAGAAAAATGAATTTACGGTCATTCTATGGAAGAAAACGTCGTTTTGAGCAAAATCGAAGGCTAACCACTTTGAATTCGAGCGGAAATTTGAATTTTTTAAAAATCCTTGAAAACTTACGTATGGCTACGTAATGCATATACAACATGTAATACAAGCTCTATCTCGAAGAAAAATGAATTTACGGTCATTCTATGGAAGAAAACGTCGTTTTGAGGAAAATCAAAGGGTAACAACCCCTTTGAATTCGAGCGAAAATTGATTTTTTTTAAATCCCCGAAAACTTACATATGGCTACGTAATGCATATACAACATGGAATACAAGCTCGATCCCGAAGAAAAATGAATTTACGGTCATTCTATGGAAGAAAACGTCGTTTTGAGCAAAATCGAAGGCTAACCCCTTTGAATTCGAGTGAAAATTTGAATTTTCTAAAAATCCCCAAAAACTTACGTATGGCTACGTAATGCATATAAAACATGGAATACAAGCTCTATATCAAAGAAAAATGAATTTACGGTCATTCTATGGCAAGAAAACGTCGTTTTGAGCAAAATGGAAGAAAACCCCTTTGAATTCGAGTGAAAATATGAATTTTTTAAAAATCCCCGAAACTTACGTATGGCTTTGCAATGCATATACAACATGGAATACAAGCTCGATCCCGAATAAAAATGAATTTACAGACATTCTATGGAAGAAAAACGTCGTTTTGAGCAAAATCGAAGGCTAACCCCTTTGAATTCGAGCGAAAATTTGAATTTTTTGAAAATCCACGAAAACTTACTTATGGGTACGTAATGCATATACAACATGGAATACAAGCTCGATCCCGAAGAAATGTGAATTTACGGTCATTCTATGGAAGAAAACGTCGTTTTGAGCAAAATCGAAGGCTAACCCCTTTGAATTCGAGCGAAAATTTGAATTTTTTAAAAATCCCTGAAAACTTACGAATGACTACGTAGTGCATATACAACATGGAATACAAGCTCTAGCTCGAAGAATAATGAATTGACGGTCATTCTATGGAAGAAAACGTCGTTTTGAGCAAAATCGAAGGCTAACCCCTTTGAATTTGAGCGAAAATTTGATTTTTTTTTTAAAATCCACGAAAACTTACGTATGGCTATGTAATGCATATACAACATGGAATACAAGCTCTATCTCGAAGAAAAATGAATTTACGGTCATTCTATGGAAGAAAACGTCGTTTTGAGCAAAATCGATCGCTAACCCCTTTGAATTCGAGCGAAAATTTGATTTTTTAAAAATCCCCGAAAACTTACGTATGGCTATGTAATGCATATACAACATGGAATACAAGCTTTATCCCGAAGAAAAATGAATTTACGGACATTCTTTGGAAGAAAACGTCGTTTTGAGCAAAATCGAAGGCTAACCCCTTTGAATTGGAGCGAAAATTTGAATTTTTCTGAAAATCCCGAAAACTTACGTATGACTACGTAATGCATATACAACATGTAATACTAGCTCTATATCGAAGAAAAATGAATTTAAGGTCATTCTTTGGAAGAAAACGTCGTTTTGAGCAAAATCGATCGCTAACCCCTTTGAATTCGAGCGAAATTTGAATTTTTAAAAATCGCCAAAAACTTACGTATGGCTACGTAATGCATATACACCATCGAATACAAGCTCGATCTCGAAGAAAAATGAATATACGGTCATTCTATGGAAGAAAATGTCGTTTTGAGCAAAATCGAAGGGTAACCCCCTTTGAATTCGAGCGAAAATTTGAATTTTTTTTAAATCCCCGAAAACTTACGTATGGCTACGTAATGCATATAAAACATGTAATACAAGCTCTATCTCAAAGAAAAATGAATTTACGGTCATTCTATGGAAGAAAGCGTCGTTTTGAGCAAAATCGTAGGCTAAACCCTTTGAATTCGAGCGAAAATTTGAATTTTTTAAAAATCCCGAAAACTTACCTATGGCTACGTAATGCATATACAACATGGAATACAAGCTCGATCCCGAAGAAAAATGAATTTACGGTCATTCTATGAAAGAAAACGTCGTTTTGAGGAAAATCGAAGGCTAAACCCTTTGAATTCGAGTGAAAATTTAAATTTTAAAAATCCCCGAAAACTTACGTATGGCTATGTAACGCATATACAACATGGAATACAAGCTTGGTCTCGAAGAAAAATGAATATACGTCATTCTATGGAAGAAAACGTCGTTTTGAGCAAAATCGAAGAATTTTTTTTAATATACGATTTTTATCCAAAATTTTATTAATAACCGTCGATTTAAAAAATTTGCAGATTTGACCCACCGTCGTATGAGTCGCATACGATGTACTGAATGTCGTATGGGGCTCATACGACGGTCCGACGTGTCAGCCACGCGCCAACGGTCGCCGCGGAAAACGAGGCGGCAGCGAACGTCGTATGAGCCTCATACGACTTGCGGTAACGGGCGAACCGTCGTATGAGGCTCATACGACGGTCTGCCGGTTATAAAGCGCCGCCCGCCCGCCTGCCTCGCTCCCAGCCCGCCGCCTGCCTCCCTCCCAGCCCGCGCCGCCCGCGACCTCCACCGCTCCCGCACGGCGCCTCCGACGCTCGCTACTCTCACCTTTTTCGTCTCCGATCCGTCGTCCTCCGGATCCTCGCGACTTCGGTATTGATTTGCCACTGTACATTTGTGTTGTTTTGTTGTCAATATAATATGAATGCGTATTATATTATGATATTTGTTTGTATGAATGTATAGTGTTGATAACACACGCGACATAGTCTATTGTATTTAATTTTTGTACACGTTGTTCATCCATATAGTGTATTGTTGTCAATATAATATAATTGCATATTGTTACTCGTTGTGCACGCGATTGTTGTCAATATTATATGAATTTATATGGTTCATGCATATAGTTTAATATGAATTTTGTTAATATTCATGCGAATGTCATGATTACGGTAGAGTACATTATTGCAGCATGTTTTCTTAATGTATTATTCGTTTAATTAAAATGTACTCGTTTTTTGATATGAGTTTTCAGTTTATAAATGTGTAATATATTATATTATGTTTTATTAGTATTTATAAAATATTGTCATACATTACAGAGGAGCGTAAAATTGCTCCTGTAGTTACAAATGTGTAGCAAATATATATGTTTTATAGAGTCAAATTAATTTGGTTAGAGTAGATTATAATACGTTTGTTTATATTGAATACAGTAGGAATGTCGGACAAATTAATGTTTCGTATTTTCTACGGAGAAGGCACGCTTGTTTATGGGTCAACTGGGGTTGATATGTCTGCTTGGACGTCGTTGGTGAGGGGGTAGCAAGACCAAATGAGATGTCATTTGGTAGTCTGGAGAAATGGCTGATTAAAACGTTAAACCTTGATGAACAAGTATATCAAGTGAAACTCAAATAGCCTCCCTGCAAAGTTTCAAGATTTTTGAATCCTTTTTGCTATTTTATTTCAGACGTTCAGGAAATTTCAATGAAATTCAAATCTGAATTTTAAAAATTTTCAAAAAAAATAAAATAACATCTGACCATACCATTGTGTTCTGCATGTTTCGCTTGACATATCTACAAAGTTTCATATTTTTTGAAAGTCATCATCTATTTTTAATTGTATAAATAAACTGGCTGTTTATGTCGTATGAGGCACATACGACGGTTCTGTGCATGTCGTATGGGCCTCATACGACATGCCACCGTGGCCGGTTCGGCCCCGCTGGACGGCCCAACCGACACACGTGGCATGAGCCACCACCAATGTCGTATGGGCCTCATACGACATTTGCATGTCGTATGGCCTCATACGACATTCATTATGTCGTATGAGACGCATACGACGGCCGATCAGATTTGAAAAAAATTTGAATCGAGGGTTATTAATATAAATTTGGATTAAAATACGTATATTAAAAAAAAAGTTCCAAAATCGAAGGCTAACCCCTTTGAATTCGAGTGAAAATTTGAATTTTTTAAAAATCCCGAAAACTTACGTATGGCTATGTAATGCATATACAATATGGAATACAAGCTCGATCTCGAAGAAAAATGAATTTACGGAAATTCTATGGAAGAAAACGTCGTTTTGAGCAAAATCGAAGGCTAACCCCTTCGAATTCGAGCAAAAATTTGAATTTTTTAAAAATCCTCAAAAACTTATGTATGGCTACGTAATGCATATACAACATGGAATACAAGCTCTATCTCAAAGAAAAATGAATTTACGGTCATTCTATGGAAGAAAACATCGTTTTGAACAAAATCGAAGGCTAACCCCTTCGAATTCGAGCGAAAATTTGAATTTTTTTGAAAATCCCCGAAAACTTATGTATGGCTACGTAATGCATATACAACTTGGAATACAATCTCTATCTCAAAGAAAAATTAATTTACGGTCATTCAATGGAAGAAAACATCGTTTTGAGCAAAATCGAAGGCTAACCCCTTTGAATTCGAGCGAAAAAATGAATTTTTGAAAAATCCCTTAAAACTTACGTATGGCTATGTAATGCATATACAACATGTAATCTAAGCTCGACCTCGAAGGAAAATGAATTTACGGTCATTCTATGAAAAAAACGTTGTTTTGAGCAAAATTGAAGGCTAACCCTCTGAATTCCCGCGAAAATTTGAATTTTCAAAAATCCCTGAAAACTTACTAATGGCTACGTAATGCATATACAACATGTAATACAAGCTCGATCTCGAAGAAAAATGAATTTACGTCATTCTATGGAAGAAAACGTTGTTTTGAGCAAATCGAAGGCTAACCCCTTTGAATTTTAGTGAAAATTTGAATTTTTTAAAATCTACGAAAACTTACATATGGCTACGTAATGCATATACAACATGGAATACAAGCTCTATCTCGAAAAAAAATGAATTTACGGTCATTCTATCGAAGAAAACATCGTTTTGAGCAAAATCGAAGGCTAACCCCTTTGAACTCGAGCGAAAATTTGAATTTTTTAAAAATCCTGAAAACTTACGTATGGCTACGTAATGCATATACAACATGGAATACAAGCTTGATCTCGAAGGAAAATGAATTTACGGTCATTCTATGGAAGAAACGTCATTTTGAGCAAAATTGAAGGCTAACCCCTTTGAATTCACGAGAAAATTTGAATTTTTTAAAATCCCCGAAAACTTACGTATGGCTACGTAATGCATATACAACATGTAATACAAGCTCGATCTCGAAGAAGTCATTCTATGGAAGAAAACGTCGTTTTGAGCAGAATCGAAGGCCCCCCTTTGAATTTTTAATGAAAATTTGATTTTTTTTTAAATCCCCGAAAAGTTACATAAGGCTACGTAATGCATATACAACATGGAATACAAGCTCGATCTCAAAGAAAAAGGAATTTACGGTCAATGTATGGACGAAAACGTCGTTTTGAGCAAAATCGAAGGCTAAACCCTTTGAATTCGAGTGAAAATTTGAATTTTTTAAAAATTCACGAAAACTTACATATGGCTACGTAATGCATATACAACATGGAATTTACGGTCATTCTATGGAAGAAAACGTCGTTTTGAGCAAAATCGATCGCTAACCCCTTTGAATTCGAGCGAAAAATTGAATTTTTTAAAAATCCCCGAAAACTTACGTATGGCTATGTAATGCATATACAACATGGAATACAAGCTTTATCCCGAAGAAAAATGAATTCACGAACATTCTTTGGAAGAAAACGTCGTTTTGAGCAAAATCGAAGGCTAACCCCTTTGAATTGGAGTGAAAATTTTAATTTTTTTGAATATCCCCGAAAACTTACGTATGACTACGTAATGCATATACAACATGGAATACAAGCCCTATCTCGAAGAAAAATGAATTTACGGTCATTCTATGGAAGACAACGTCGTTTTGAGCAAAATCGAACGCTAACCCCTTTGAATTCGAGCGAAAATTTGAATTTTTTAAAAATCGCCAAAAACTTACGTATGGCTACGTAATGCATATACAACATGGAATACAAGCTCGATCTCGAAGAAAAATGAATATACGGTCATTCTATGGAAGAAAACATCGTTTTGAGCAAAATCGAAGGGTAACCCCTTTGAATTCGAGCGAAAATTTGAATTTTTTTTAAATCCCCGAAAACTTACGTATGTCTACGTAATGCATATAAAACATGGAATACAAGCTCTATCTCAAAGAAAAATGAATTTACGGTCATTCTATGGAAGAAAACGTCGTTTTGAGCAAAATCGTAGGCTAAACCCTTTGAATTCGAGCGAAAATTTGAATTTTTTAAAAATCCCAAAAACTTACGTATGGCTACGTAATGCATATACAACATGAAATACAAGCTCGATCCCGAAGAAAAATGAATTTACGGTCATTCTATGGAAGAAAACGTCGTTTTGAGGAAAATCGAAGGCTAAACCCTTTGAATTCAAGTGAAAATTTAAATTTTTAAAAATCCTCGAAAACTTACGTATGGCTAGGTAATGCATATATAACATGGAATACAAGCTCTATATCGAAGAAAAATGAATTTACGGTCATTCTATGGAAGAAAACATCGTTTTGAGCAAAATCGAAGGCTAACCCCTTTGAATTCGAGTGAAAATTTGAATTTTTTAAAAATCCCCGAAAACTTGCGTATGGCTATGTAATGCATATACAATATGGAATACAAGCTCGATCTCGAAGAAAAATGAATTTACGGAAATTCTATGGAAGAAAACGTCGTTTTGAGCAAAATCGAAGGCTAACCCCTTCGAATTCGAGCGAAAATTTGAATTTTTTAAAAATCCCCCAAAACTTATGTATGGCTACGTAATGCATATACAACATGGAATACAAGCTCTATCTCAAAGAAAAATGAATTTAAGGTCATTCTATGGAAGAAAACATCGTTTTGAACAAAATCGAAGGCTAACCCCTTTGAATTCGAGCGAAAATTTGAATTTTTTTTGAAAATCCCCGAAAACTTATGTATGGCTACGTAATGCATATACAACATGGAATACAATCTCTATCTCAAAGAAAAATTAATTTACGGTCATTCAATGGAAGAAAACATCGTTTTGAGCAAAATCGAAGGCTAACCCCTTTGAATTCGAGCAAAAAATTGAATTTTTGAAAAATCCCTGAAAACTTACGTATGGCTATGTAATGCATATACAACATGTAATCTAAGCTCGACCTCGAAGGAAAATGAATTTACGGTCATTCTATGGAAAAAACGTTGTTTTGAGCAAAATTGAAGGCTAACCCCTTTGAATTCCCGCGAAAATTTGAATTTTTTAAAAATCCCCGAAAACTTACTTATGGCTACGTAATGCATATACAACATGTAATACAAGCTCGATCTCGAAGAAAAATGAATTTACGTCATTCTATGGAAGAAAACGTTGTTTTGAGCAAAATCGAAGGCTAACCCCTTTGAATTTTAGTGAAAATTTGAATTTTTTAAAAATCTCCGAAAACTTACATATGGCTACGTAATGCATATACAACATGCAATACAAGCTCTATCTCGAAGAAAAATGAATTTACAGTCATTCTATCGAAGAAAACATCGTTTTGAGCAAAATCGAAGGCTAACCCGTTTGAATTCGAGCGAAAATTTGAATTTTTTAAAAATCCCTAAAAACTTACGTATGGCTACGTAATGCATATACAACATGGAATACAAGCTTGATCTCGAAGGAAAATGAATTTACGGTCATTCTATGGAAGAAAACGTCATTTTGAGCAAAATCAAAGGCTAACCCTTTTGAATTCACGCGAAAATTTGAATTTTTTAAAAATCTCCGAAAACTTACGTATGGATACGTAATGCATATACAACATGTAATACAAGCTCGATCTCGAAGAAGTCATTCTATGGAAGAAAACGTCGTTTTGAGCAAAATCGAAGGCCCCCCTTTGAATTTTTAATGAAAATTTGATTTTTTTTAAAAATCCCCGAAAAGTTACATAAGGCTACGTAATGCATATACAACATGGAATACAAGCTCGATCTCAAAGAAAAAGGAATTTACGGTCAATGTATGGACGAAAACGTCGTTTTGAGCAAAATCGAAGGCTAAACCCTTTGAATTCGAGTGAAAATTTGAATTTTTTAAAAATTCACGAAAACTTACGTATGGCTACGTGATGCATATACAACATGGAATACAAGCTCTATCTCGAAGAAAAATGAATTTACGGTCATTCTATGGAAGAAAACATCGGTTTGAGCAAAATCGATCGCTAACCCCTTTGAATTCGAGCGAAAATTTGAATTTTTTAAAAATCCCCGAAAACTTACGTATGGCTATGTAATGCATATACAACATGGAATACAAGCTTTATCCCGAAGAAAAATGAATTTACGGACATTCTTTGGAAGAAAACGTCGTTTTGAGCAAAATCGAAGGCTAACCCCTTTGAATTGGAGCGAAATTTTGAATTTTTTTTGAAAATCCCCGAAAACTTACGTATGACAACGTAATGCATATACAACATGGAATACAAGCTCTATCTCGAAGAAAAATGAATTTACGGTCATTCTATGGAAGAAAACGTCGTTTTGAGCAAAATCGATCGCTAACCCCTTTGAATTCGAGCGAAAATTTGAATTTTTTAAAAATCGCCAAAAACTTACGTATGGCTATGTAATGCATATACAACATGGAATACAAGATCGATCTCGAAGAAAAATGAATATACGGTCATTCTATGGAAGAAAATGTCGTTTTGAGCAAAATCGAAGGACCCTTTTGAATTCGAGCGAAAATTTGAATTTTTTAAAAATCCCTGAAAACTTACGTATGGCTACGTAATGCATATACAACATGGAATACAAGCTCGATATCGAAGAAAAATGAATTTACGGTCATTCTATGGAAGAAAACATCGTTTTGAGCAAAATCGAAGGCTAACCCCTTTGAATTCACGCGAAAATTTGAATTTTTTAAAAATCCCCGAAAACTTACGTATGGCTACGTAATGCATATACAACATGTACAAGCTCGATCTCGAAGAAGTCATTCTATGGAAGAAAACGTCGTTTTGAGCAAAATCGAAGGCCCCCCTTTAATTTTTAATGAAAATTTGATTTTTTTAAAAATTCCCGAAAAGTTACATAAGGCTACGTAATGCATATACAACATGGAATACAAGCTCGATCTCGAAGAAAAAGGAATTTACGGTCAATGTATGGACGAAAACGTCGTTTTGAGCAAAATCGAAGGCTAAACCCTTTGAATTCGAGTGAAAATTTGAATTTTTTAAAAATTCACGAAAACTTATGTATGGCTACGTAATGCATATACAACATGGAATACAAGCTCTATCTCGAAGACAAATGAATTTACGGACATTCTATGGAAGAAAACGTCATTTTGAGCAAAATCGAAGGCTAACCCCTTTGAATTCGAGCGAAAATTTGAATTTTTTAAAAATCAACGAAAACTTACTTATGGATACGTAATGCATATACAACATGGAATACAATCTCGATACCGAAGAAATGTGAATTTACGGTCATTCTATGGAAGAAAACGTCGTTTTGAGCAAAATCGAAGGCTAACCCCTTTGAATTCGAGCGAAAAATTGAATTTTTTAAAAATCCCCGAAAACTTACGTATGGCTACATAGTGCATATACAACATGGAATACAATCTCTATCTCGAAGAAAAATGAATATACGGTCATTCTATGGAAGAAAACGTCGTTTTGAGCAAAATCGAAGGCTAACCCCTTTGAATTTGAGCGAAAATTTGATTTTTTTTAAATCCCCGAAAACTTACGTATGGCTATGTAATGCATATACAACATGTAATACAAGCTCTATCTCGAAGAAAAATGAATTTACGGTCATTCTATGGAAGAAAACGTCGTTTTGAGCAAAATCGATCGCTAACCCCTTTGAATTCGAGCGAAAATTTGAATTTTTTAAAAATCCCCGAAAACTTACGTATGGCTATGTAATGCATATACAACATGGAATACAAGCTTTATCCCAAAGAAAAATGAATTTACGGACATTCTTTGGAAGAAAACGTCGTTTTGAGCAAAATCGAAGGCTAACCCCTTTGAATTGGAGCGAAAATTTGAATTTTTTTTGAAAATCCCCGAAAACTTACGTATGACTACGTAATGAATATACAACATGGAATACAAGCTCTATCTCGAAGAAAAATGAATTTACGGTCATTCTATGGAAGAAAACGTCGTTTTGAGCAAAATCGATCGCTAACCCCTTTGAATTCGAGTGAAAATTTGAATTTTTTAAAAATCGCCAAAAACTTACGTATGGCTATGTAATGCATATACAACATGGAATACAAGATCGATCTCGAAGAAAAATGAATATACGCTCATTCTATGGAAGAAAATGTCGTTTTGAGCAAAATCGAAGGACCCTTTTGAATTCGAGCGAAAATTTGAATTTTTTAAAAATCCCTGAAAACTTACGTATGGCTACGTAATGCATATACAACATGGAATACAAGCTCGATATCGAAGAAAAATGAATTTACGGTCATTCTATGGAGGAAAAATCGTTTTGAGCAAAATCGAAGGCTAACCCCTTTGAATTCCCGCAAAAATTTGAATTTTTTAAAAATCCCCAAAAACTTACTTATGGCTACGTAATGCATATACAACATGTAATACAAGCTCGATCTCGAAGAAAAATGAATTTACGTCATTCTATGGAAGAAAACGTTGTTTTGAGCAAAATCGAAGGCTAACCCCTTTGAATTTTAGTGAAAATTTGAATCTTTTAAAAATCTCTGAAAACTTACATATGGCTACGTAATGCATATACAACATGGAATACAAGATCTATCTCGAAGAAAAATGAATTTACGGTCATTCTATCGAAGAAAACATCGTTTTGAGCAAAATCGAAGGCTAACCCATTTGAATTCGAGCGAAAATTTGAATTTTTTAAAAATCCCTGAAAACTTACGTATGGCTATGTAATGCATATACAACATGGAATACAAGCTTGATCTCGAAGGAAAATGAATTTACGGTCATTCTATGGAAGAAAACGTCGTTTTGAGCAAAATCGAAGGCTAACCCCTTTGAATTCACGCGAAAATTTGAATTTTTTAAAAATCCCTGAAAACTTACGTATGGCTACGTAATGCATATACAACATGTAATACAAGCTCGATCTCGAAGAAGTCATTCTATGGAAGAAAACGTCGTTTTAAGCAAAATCGAAGGCCCCCCTTTGAATTTTTAATGAAAATTTGATTTTTTTAAAAATCCCCGAAAAGTTACATAAGGCTACGTAATGCATATACAACATGGAATACAAGCTCGATCTCGAAGAAAAAGGAATTTACGGTCAATGTATGGACGAAAACGTCGTTTTGAGCAAAATCGAAGGCTAAACCCTTTGAATTCGAGTGAAAATTTGAATTTTTTAAAAATTCACGAAAACTTACGTATGGCTACGTAATGCATATACAACATGGAATACAAGCTCTATCTCGAAGACAAATGAATTTACAGACATTCTATGGAAGAAAACGTCGTTTTGAGCAAAATCGAAGGCTAACCCCTTTGAATTCGAGCGGAAATTTGAATTTTTTAAAAATCCATGAAAACTTACTTATGGCTACGTAATGCATATACAACATGGAATACAAGCTCGATCCCGAAGAAATGTGAATTTACGGTCATTCTACGGAAGAAAACGTCGTTTTGAGCAAAATCGAAGGCTAACCCCTTTGAATTTGAGCGAAAATTTGATTTTTTTAAATCCCCGAAAACTTACGTATGGCTATGTAATGCATATAAAACATGTAATACAAGCTCGATCTCGAAGAAAAATGAATTTACGGTCATTCTATGGAAGAAAACATGATTTTGAGCAAAATCGAAGGCTCCCCTTTGAATTTTTAGTGAAAATTTGATTTTTTTTTAAATCCCCGAAAACTTACATATGGCTACGTAATGCATATGCAACATGGAATACAAGCTCTATCTCGAAGAAAAATAAATTTACGGTCAATGTATGGACGAAAACGTCGTTTTGAGCACAATCGAAGGCTAACCCCTTTGAATTCGAGTGAAAATTTGAAATTATTAAAAATCCCCGAAAACTTGCGTATGGCTACGTAATGCATATACAACATGGAATACAAGCTCGATCTCGAAGAAAAATGAATTTACGGACATTCTATGGACGAAAACATCGTTTTGAGCAAAATCGAAGGCTAAACCCTTTGAATTCGAGTGAAAATTTGAATTTTTTAAAAATTCACGAAAACTTACGTATGGCTACGTAATGCATATACAACATGGAATACAAGCTCTATCTCGAAGAAAAATGAATTTACGGTCATTCTATGGAAGAAAACGTCGTTTTGAGCAAAATCGATCGCTAACCCCTTTGAATTCGAGCGAAAATTTGAATTTTTTAAAAATCCCCGAAAACTTACGTATGGCTATGTAATGCATATACAACATGGAATACAAGCTTTATCCCGAAGAAAAATGAATTTACGAACATTCTTTGGAAGAAAACGTCGTTTTGAGCAAAATCGAAGGCTAACCCCTTTGAATTGGAGCGAAAATTTGAATTTTTTTTTGAAAATCCCCGAAAACTTACGTATGACTACGTAATGCATATACAACATGGAATACAAGCTCTATCTCGAAGAAAAATGAATTTACGGTCATTCTATGGAAGAAAACATCGTTTTGAGCAAAATCGATCGCTAACCCCTTTGAATTCGAGCGAAAATTTGAATTTTTTAAAAATCGCCAAAAACTTACGTATGGCTATGTAATGCATATACAACATGAAATACAAGATCGATCTCGAAGAAAAATGAATATACGGTCATTCTATGGAAGAAAATGTCGTTTTGAGCAAAATCGAAGGACCCTTTTGAATTCGAGCGAAAATTTGAATTTTTTAAAAATCCCTGAAAACTTACGTATGGCTACGTAATGCATATACAACATGGAATACAAGCTCGATATCGAAGAAAAATGAATTTACGGTCATTCTACGGAAGAAAACATCGTTTTGAGCAAAATCGAAGGCTAACCCCTTTGAATTCATGCAAAAATTTGAATTTTTTAAAAATCCCCGAAAACTTACGTATGGCTACGTAATGCATATACAACATGTAATACAAGCTCGATCTCGAAGAAGTCATTCTATGGAAGAAAACGTCGTTTTGAGCAAAATCGAAGGCCCCCCTTTGAATTTTTAATGAAAATTTGATTTTTTTAAAAATCCCCGAAAAGTTACATAAGGCTACGTAATGCATATACAACATGGAATACAAGCTCGATCTCGAAGAAAAAGGAATTTACGGTCAATGTATGGACGAAAACGTTGTTTTGAGCAAAATCGAAGGCGAATTCGAGTGAAAATTTGAATTTTTTAAAAATTTACGAAAACTTATGTATGGCTACGTAATGCATATACAACATGGAATACAAGCTCTATCTCGAAGACAAATGAATTTACGGACATTCTATGGAAGAAAACGTCGTTTTGAGCAAAATCGAAGGCTAACCCCTTTGAATTCGAGCGAAAATTTGAATTTTTTAAAAATCCACGAAAACTTACTTATGGCTACGTAATGCATATACAACATGGAATACAAGCTCGATACCGAAGAAATGTGAATTTACGGTCATTCTATGGAAGAAAACGTCGTTTTGAGCAAAATCGAAGGCTAACCCCTTTGAATTCGAGCGAAAATTTGAATTTTTTAAAATCCCCGAAAACTTACGTATGGCTACGTAGTGCATATACAACATGTAATACAAGCTCTATCTCGAAGAAAAATGAATTTACGGTCATTCTATGGAAGAAAACGTCGTTTTGAGCAAAATCGAAGGCCCCCCATTGATTTTTTAATGAAAATTTGATTTTTTTAAAAATCCCCAAAAACTTACATAAGGCTACGTAATGCATATACAACATGGAATACAAGCTCGATCTCGAAGAAAAAGGAATTTACGGTCAATGTATGGATGAAAACGTCGTTTTGAGCAAAATCGAAGGCTAAACCCTTTGAATTCGAGTGAAAATTTAAATTTTTAAAAATCCCCGAAAACTTACGTATGGCTAAGTAATGCATATACAACATGGAATACAAGCTCTATATCGAAGAAAAATGAATTTACGGTCATTCTATGGAAGAAAACGTCGTTTTGAGCAAAATCGATCGCTAACCCCTTTGAATTCGAGCGAAAATTTGAATTTTTTAAAAATCGCCAAAAACTTACGTATGGCTATGTAATGCATATACAACATGGAATACAAGATCGATCTCGAAGAAAAATGAATATACGCTCATTCTATGGAAGAAAATGTCGTTTTGAGCAAAATCGAAGGACCCTTTTGAATTCGAGCGAAAATTTGAATTTTTTAAAAATCCCTGAAAACTTACGTATGGCTACGTAATGCATATACAACATGGAATACAAGCTCGATATCGAAGAAAAATGAATTTACGGTCATTCTATGGAGGAAAAATCGTTTTGAGCAAAATCGAAGGCTAACCCCTTTGAATTCCCGCAAAAATTTGAATTTTTTAAAAATCCCCAAAAACTTACTTATGGCTACGTAATGCATATACAACATGTAATACAAGCTCGATCTCGAAGAAAAATGAATTTACGTCATTCTATGGAAGAAAACGTTGTTTTGAGCAAAATCGAAGGCTAACCCCTTTGAATTTTAGTGAAAATTTGAATCTTTTAAAAATCTCTGAAAACTTACATATGGCTACGTAATGCATATACAACATGGAATACAAGCTCTATCTCGAAGAAAAATGAATTTACGGTCATTCTATCGAAGAAAACATCGTTTTGAGCAAAATCGAAGGCTAACCCATTTGAATTCGAGCGAAAATTTGAATTTTTTAAAAATCCCTGAAAACTTACGTATGGCTATGTAATGCATATACAACATGTAATACAAGCTTGATCTCGAAGGAAAATGAATTTACGGTCATTCTATGGAAGAAAACGTCGTTTTGAGCAAAATCGAAGGCTAACCCCTTTGAATTCACGCGAAAATTTGAATTTTTTAAAAATCCCTGAAAACTTACGTATGGCTACGTAATGCATATACAACATGTAATACAAGCTCGATCTCGAAGAAGTCATTCTATGGAAGAAAACGTCGTTTTAAGCAAAATCGAAGGCCCCTCTTTGAATTTTTAATGAAAATTTGATTTTTTTAAAAATCCCCGAAAAGTTACATAAGGCTACGTAATGCATATACAACATGGAATACAAGCTCGATCTCGAAGAAAAAGGAATTTACGGTCAATGTATGGACGAAAACGTCGTTTTGAGCAAAATCGAAGGCTAAACCCTTTGAATTCGAGTGAAAATTTGAATTTTTTAAAAATTCACGAAAACTTACGTATGGCTACGTAATGCATATACAACATGGAATACAAGCTCTATCTCGAAGACAAATGAATTTACAGACATTCTATGGAAGAAAACGTCGTTTTGAGCAAAATCGAAGGCTAACCCCTTTGAGTTCGAGCGGAAATTTGAATTTTTTAAAAATCCATGAAAACTTACTTATGGCTACGTAATGCATATACAACATGGAATACAAGCTCGATCCCGAAGAAATGTGAATTTACGGTCATTCTACGGAAGAAAACGTCGTTTTGAGCAAAATCGAAGGCTAACCCCTTTGAATTTGAGCGAAAATTTGATTTTTTTTAAATCCCCGAAAACTTACGTATGGCTATGTAATGCATATAAAACATGTAATACAAGCTCGATCTCGAAGAAAAATGAATTTACGGTCATTCTATGGAAGAAAACATCATTTTGAGCAAAATCGAAGGCTCCCCTTTGAATTTTTAGTGAAAATTTGATTTTTTTTTAAATCCCCGAAAACTTACATATGGCTACGTAATGCATATGCAACATGGAATACAAGCTCTATCTCGAAGAAAAATGAATTTACGGTCAATGTATGGACGAAAACGTCGTTTTGAGCACAATCGAAGGCTAACCCCTTTGAATTCGAGTGAAAATTTGAAATTATTAAAAATCCCCGAAAACTTGCGTATGGCTACGTAATGCATATACAACATGGAATACAAGCTCGATCTCGAAGAAAAATGAATTTATGGACATTCTATGGATGAAAACATCGTTTTGAGCAAAATCGAAGGCTAAACCCTTTGAATTCGAGTGAAAATTTGAATTTTTTAAAAATTCACGAAAACTTACGTATGGCTACGTAATGCATATACAACATGGAATACAAGCTCTATCTCGAAGAAAAATGAATTTACGGTCATTCTATGGAAGAAAACGTCGTTTTGAGCAAAATCGATCGCTAACCCCTTTGAATTCGAGCGAAAATTTGAATTTTTTAAAAATCCCCGAAAACTTACGTATGGCTATGTAATGCATATACAACATGGAATACAAGCTTTATCCCGAAGAAAAATGAATTTACGAACATTCTTTGGAAGAAAACGTCGTTTTGAGCAAAATCGAAGGCTAACCCCTTTGAATTGGAGCGAAAATTTGAATTTTTTTTTGAAAATCCCCGAAAACTTATGTATGACTACGTAATGCATATACAACATGGAATACAAGATCTATCTCGAAGAAAAATGAATTTACGGACATTCTATGGACGAAAACATCGTTTTGAGCAAAATCGAAGGCTAAACCCTTTGAATTCGAGTGAAAATTTGAATTTTTTAAAAATTCACGAAAACTTACGTATGGCTACGTAATGCATATACAACATGGAATACAAGCTCTATCTCGAAGAAAAATGAATTTACGGTCATTCTATGGAAGAAAACGTCGTTTTGAGCAAAATCGATCGCTAACCCCTTTGAATTCGAGCGAAAATTTGAATTTTTTAAAAATCCCCGAAAACTTACGTATGGCTATGTAATGCATATACAACATGGAATACAAGCTTTATCCCGAAGAAAAATGAATTTACGAACATTCTTTGGAAGAAAACGTCGTTTTGAGCAAAATCGAAGGCTAACCCCTTTGAATTGGAGCGAAAATTTGAATTTTTTTTTGAAAATCCCCGAAAACTTACGTATGACTACGTAATGCATATACAACATGGAATACAAGCTCTATCTCGAAGAAAAATGAATTTACGGTCATTCTATGGAAGAAAACATCGTTTTGAGCAAAATCGATCGCTAACCCCTTTGAATTCGAGCGAAAATTTGAATTTTTTAAAATCGCCAAAAACTTACGTATGGCTATGTAATGCATATACAACATGAAATACAAGATCGATCTCGAAGAAAAATGAATATACGGTCATTCTATGGAAGAAAATGTCGTTTTGAGCAAAATCGAAGGACCCTTTTGAATTCGAGCGAAAATTTGAATTTTTTAAAAATCCCTGAAAACTTACGTATGGCTACGTAATGCATATACAACATGGAATACAAGCTCGATATCGAAGAAAAATGAATTTACGGTCATTCTACGGAAGAAAACATCGTTTTGAGCAAAATCGAAGGCTAACCCCTTTGAATTCATGCGAAAATTTGAATTTTTTAAAAATCCCCGAAAACTTACGTATGGCTACGTAATGCATATACAACATGTAATACAAGCTCGATCTCGAAGAAGTCATTCTATGGAAGAAAACGTCGTTTTGAGCAAAATCGAAGGCCCCCCTTTGAATTTTTAATGAAAATTTGATTTTTTTAAAAATCCCTGAAAAGTTACATAAGGCTACGTAATGCATATACAACATGGAATACAAGCTCGATCTCGAAGAAAAAGGAATTTACTGTCAATGTATGACGAAAACGTTGTTTTGAGCAAAATCGAAGGCGAATTCGAGTGAAAATTGAATTTTTTAAAAAATTTACGAAAACTTATGTATGGCTACGTAATGCATATACAACATGGAATACAAGCTCTATCTCGAAGACAAATGAATTTATGGACATTCTATGGAAGAAAACGTCGTTTTGAGCAAAATCGAAGGCTAACCCCTTTGAATTCGAGCGAAAATTTGAATTTTTTAAAAATCCACGAAAACTTACTTATGGCTACGTAATGCATATACAACATGGAATACAAGCTCGATACCGAAGAAATGTGAATTTACGGTCATTCTATGGAAGAAAACGTCGTTTTGAGCAAAATCGAAGGCTAACCCCTTTGAATTCGAGCGAAAATTTGAATTTTTTAAAAATCCCCGAAAACTTACGTATGGCTACGTAGTGCATATACAACATGTAATACAAGCTCTATCCTCGAAGAAAATGAATTACGTCATTCTATGGAAGAAAACGTCGTTTTGAGCAAAATCGAAGGCCCCCCTTGATTTTTTAATGAAAATTTGATTTTTTAAAAATCCCCAAAAAACTTACATAAGGCTACGTAATGCATATACAACATGGAATACAAGCTCGATCTCGAAGAAAAAGGAATTTACGGTCAATGTATGTGATGAAAACGTCGTTTTGAGCAAAATCGAAGGCTAAACCCTTTGAATTCGAGTGAAAATTTAAATTTTTAAAAATCCCCGAAAACTTACGTATGGCTAAGTAATGCATATACAACATGGAATACAAGCTCTATATCGAAGAAAAATGAATTTACGGTCATTCTATGGAAGAAAACGTCGTTTTGAGCAAAATCGATCGCTAACCCCCTTTGAATTCGAGCGAAAATTTGAATTTTTTAAAAATCGCCAAAAACTTACGTATGGCTATGTAATGCATATACAACATGGAATACAAGATCGATCTCGAAGAAAAATGAATATACGCTCATTCTATGGAAGAAAATGTCGTTTTGAGCAAAATCGAAGGACCCTTTTGAATTCGAGCGAAAATTTGAATTTTTAAAAATCCCTGAAAACTTACGTATGGCTACGTAATGCATATACAACATGGAATACAAGCTCGATATCGAAGAAAAATGAATTTACGGTCATTCTATGGAGGAAAAATCGTTTTGAGCAAAATCGAAGGCTAACCCCTTTGAATTCATGCGAAAATTTGAATTTTTTAAAAATCCCCGAAAACTTACGTATGGCTACGTAATGCATATACAACATGTAATACAAGCTCGATCTCGAAGAAGTCATTCTATGGAAGAAAACGTCGTTTTGAGCAAAATCGAAGGCCCCCCTTTGAATTTTTAATGAAAATTTGATTTTTTAAAAATCCCTGAAAAGTTACATAAGGCTACGTAATGCATATACAACATGGAATACAAGCTCGATCTCGAAGAAAAAGGAATTTACGGTCAATGTATGGACGAAAACGTTGTTTTGAGCAAAATCGAAGGCGAATTCGAGTGAAAATTTGAATTTTTTAAAAATTACGAAAACTTATGTATGGCTACGTAATGCATATACAACATGGAATACAAGCTCTATCTCGAAGACAAATGAATTTATGGACATTCTATGAAGAAAACGTCGTTTTGAGCAAAATCGAAGGCTAACCCCTTTGAATTCGAGCGAAAATTTGAATTTTTTAAAAATCCACGAAAACTTACTTATGGCTACGTAATGCATATACAACATGGAATACAAGCTCGATACCGAAGAAATGTGAATTTACGGTCATTCTATGGAAGAAAACGTCGTTTTGAGCAAAATCGAAGGCTAACCCCTTTGAATTCGAGCGAAAATTTGAATTTTTTAAAAATCCCCGAAAACTTACGTATGGCTACGTAGTGCATATACAACATGTAATACAAGCTCTATCTCGAAGAAAAATGAATTTACGGTCATTCTATGGAAGAAAACGTCGTTTTGAGCAAAATCGAAGGCCCCCCTTTGATTTTTTAATGAAAATTTGATTTTTTTAAAAATCCCCAAAAACTTACATAAGGCTACGTAATGCATATACAACATGGAATACAAGCTCGATCTCGAAGAAAAAGGAATTTACGGTCAATGTATGGATGAAAACGTCGTTTTGAGCAAAATCGAAGGCTAAACCCTTTGAATTCGAGTGAAAATTTAAATTTTTAAAAATCCCCGAAAACTTACGTATGGCTAAGTAATGCATATACAACATGGAATACAAGCTCTATATCGAAGAAAAATGAATTTACGGTCATTCTATGGAAGAAAACGTCGTTTTGAGCAAAATCGATCGCTAACCCCTTTGAATTCGAGCGAAAATTTGAATTTTTTAAAAATCGCCAAAAACTTACGTATGGCTATGTAATGCATATACAACATGGAATACAAGATCGATCTCGAAGAAAAATGAATATACGCTCATTCTATGGAAGAAAATGTCGTTTTGAGCAAAATCGAAGGACCCTTTTGAATTCGAGCGAAAATTTGAATTTTTTAAAAATCCCTGAAAACTTACGTATGGCTACGTAATGCATATACAACATGGAATACAAGCTCGATATCGAAGAAAAATGAATTTACGGTCATTCTATGGAGGAAAAATCGTTTTGAGCAAAATCGAAGGCTAACCCCTTTGAATTCCCGCAAAAATTTGAATTTTTTAAAAATCCCCAAAAACTTACTTATGGCTACGTAATGCATATACAACATGTAATACAAGCTCGATCTCGAAGAAAAATGAATTTACGTCATTCTATGGAAGAAAACGTTGTTTTGAGCAAAATCGAAGGCTAACCCCTTTGAATTTTAGTGAAAATTTGAATCTTTTAAAAATCTCTGAAAACTTACATATGGCTACGTAATGCATATACAACATGGAATACAAGCTCTATCTCGAAGAAAAATGAATTTACGGTCATTCTATCGAAGAAAACATCGTTTTGAGCAAAATCGAAGGCTAACCCATTTGAATTCGAGCGAAAATTTGAATTTTTTAAAAATCCGTGAAAACTTACATATGGCTATGTAATGCATATACAACATGTAATACAAGCTTGATCTCGAAGGAAAATGAATTTACGGTCATTCTATGGAAGAAAACGTCGTTTTGAGCAAAATCGAAGGCTAACCCCTTTGAATTCACTTGAAAATTTGAATTTTTTAAAAATCCCTGAAAACTTACGTATGGCTACGTAATGCATATACAACATGTAATACAAGCTCGATCTCGAAGAAGTCATTCTATGGAAGAAAACGTCGTTTTAAGCAAAATCGAAGGCCCCCCTTTGAATTTTTAATGAAAATTTGATTTTTTTAAAAATCCCCGAAAAGTTACATAAGGCTACGTAATGCATATACAACATGGAATACAAGCTCGATCTCGAAGAAAAAGGAATTTACGGTCAATGTATGGACGAAAACGTCGTTTTGAGCAAAATCGAAGGCTAAACCCTTTGAATTCGAGTGAAAATTTGAATTTTTTAAAAATTCACGAAAACTTACGTATGGCTACGTAATGCATATACAACATGGAATACAAGCTCTATCTCGAAGACAAATGAATTTACAGACATTCTATGGAAGAAAACGTCGTTTTGAGCAAAATCGAAGGCTAACCCCTTTGAGTTCGAGCGGAAATTTGAATTTTTTAAAAATCCATGAAAACTTACTTATGGCTACGTAATGCATATACAACATGGAATACAAGCTCGATCCCGAAGAAATGTGAATTTACGGTCATTCTACGGAAGAAAACGTCGTTTTGAGCAAAATCGAAGGCTAACCCCTTTGAATTTGAGCGAAAATTTGATTTTTTTTAAATCCCCGAAAACTTACGTATGGCTATGTAATGCATATAAAACATGTAATACAAGCTCGATCTCGAAGAAAAATGAATTTACGGTCATTCTATGGAAGAAAACATCATTTTGAGCAAAATCGAAGGCTCCCCTTTGAATTTTTAGTGAAAATTTGATTTTTTTTTTTTTAAAATCCCCGAAAACTTACATATGGCTACGTAATGCATATGCAACATGGAATACAAGCTCTATCTCGAAGAAAAATGAATTTACGGTCAATGTATGGACGAAAACGTCGTTTTGAGCACAATCAAAGGCTAACCCCTTTGAATTCGAGTGAAAATTTGAAATTATTAAAAATCCCCGAAAACTTGCGTATGGCTACGTAATGCATATACAACATGGAATACAAGCTCGATCTCGAAGAAAAATGAATTTATGGACATTCTATGGATGAAAACATCGTTTTGAGCAAAATCGAAGGCTAAACCCTTTGAATTCGAGTGAAAATTTGAATTTTTTAAAAATTCACGAAAACTTACGTATGGCTACGTAATGCATATACAACATGGAATACAAGCTCTATCTCGAAGAAAAATGAATTTACGGTCATTCTATGGAAGAAAACGTCGTTTTGAGCAAAATCGATCGCTAACCCCTTTGAATTCGAGCGAAAATTTGAATTTTTTAAAAATCCCCGAAAACTTACGTATGGCTATGTAATGCATATACAACATGAAATACAAGCTTGATCTCGAAGGAAAATGAATTTACGGTCATTCTATGGAAGAAAACGTCGTTTTGAGCAAAATCGAAGGCTAACCCCTTTGAATTCACGCGAAAATTTGAATTTTTTAAAAATCCCTGAAAACTTACGTATGGCTACGTAATGCATATACAACATGTAATACAAGCTCGATCTCGAAGAAGTCATTCTATGGAAGAAAACGTCGTTTTAAGCAAAATCGAAGGCCCCCCTTTGAATTTTTAATGAAAATTTGATTTTTTTAAAAATCCCCGAAAAGTTACATAAGGCTACGTAATGCATATACAACATGGAATACAAGCTCGATCTCGAAGAAAAAGGAATTTACGGTCAATGTATGGACGAAAACGTCGTTTTGAGCAAAATCGAAGGCTAAACCCTTTGAATTCGAGTGAAAATTTGAATTTTTTAAAAATTCACGAAAACTTACGTATGGCTACGTAATGCATATACAACATGGAATACAAGCTCTATCTCGAAGACAAATGAATTTACAGACATTCTATGGAAGAAAACGTCGTTTTGAGCAAAATCGAAGGCTAACCCCTTTGAGTTCGAGCGGAAATTTGAATTTTTTAAAAATCCATGAAAACTTACTTATGGCTACGTAATGCATATACAACATGGAATACAAGCTCGATCCCGAAGAAATGTGAATTTACGGTCATTCTACGGAAGAAAACGTCGTTTTGAGCAAAATCGAAGGCTAACCCCTTTGAATTTGAGCGAAAATTTGATTTTTTTTAAATCCCCGAAAACTTACGTATGGCTATGTAATGCATATAAAACATGTAATACAAGCTCGATCTCGAAGAAAAAATGAATTTACGGTCATTCTATGGAAGAAAACATCATTTTGAGCAAAATCGAAGGCTCCCCTTTGAATTTTTAGTGAAAATTTGATTTTTTTTTTTTTTAAAATCCCCGAAAACTTATGCTACAGTAATGCATATGCAACATGGAATACAAGCTCTATCTCGAAGAAAAATGAATTTACGGTCAATGTATGGACGAAAACGTCGTTTTGAGCACAATCAAAGGCTAACCCCTTTGAATTCGAGTGAAAATTTGAAATTATTAAAAATCCCCGAAAACTTGCGTATGGCTACGTAATGCATATACAACATGGAATACAAGCTCGATCTCGAAGAAAAATGAATTTATGTGACATTCTATGATGAAAACATCGTTTTGAGCAAAATCGAAGGCTAAACCCTTTGAATTCGAGTGAAAATTTGAATTTTTTAAAAATTCACGAAAACTTACGTATGGCTACGTAATGCATATACAACATGGAATACAAGCTCTATCTCGAAGAAAAATGAATTTACGGTCATTCTATGGAAGAAAACGTCGTTTTGAGCAAAATCGATCGCTAACCCCTTTGAATTCGAGCGAAAATTTGAATTTTTTAAAAATCCCCGAAAACTTACGTATGGCTATGTAATGCATATACAACATGGAATACAAGCTTTATCCCGAAGAAAATGAATTTACGAACATTCTTTGGAAGAAAACGTCGTTTTGAGCAAAATCGAAGGCTAACCCCTTTGAATTGGAGCGAAAATTTGAATTTTTTTTTGAAAATCCCCGAAAACTTACGTATGACTACGTAATGCATATACAACATGGAATACAAGATCTATCTCGAAGAAAAATGAATTTACGGTCATTCTATGGAAGAAAACATCGTTTTGAGCAAAATCGATCGCTAACTCCTTTGAATTCGAGCGAAAATTTGAATTTTTAAAAATCGCCAAAAACTTACGTATGGCTATGTAATGCATATACAACATGGAATACAAGATCGATCTCGAAGAAAAATGAATATACGGTCATTCTATGGAAGAAAATGTCGTTTTGAGCAAAATCGAAGGACCCTTTTGAATTCGAGCGAAAATTTGAATTTTTTAAAAATCCCTGAAAACTTACGTATGGCTACGTAATGCATATACAACATGGAATACAAGCTCGATATCGAAGAAAAATGAATTTACGGTCATTCTACGGAAGAAAACATCGTTTTGAGCAAAATCGAAGGCTAACCCCTTTGAATTCATGCGAAAATTTGAATTTTTTAAAAATCCCCGAAAACTTACGTATGGCTACGTAATGCATATACAACATGTAAAACAAGCTCGATCTCGAAGAAGTCATTCTATGGAAGAAAACGTCGTTTTGAGCAAAATCGAAGGCCCCCCCTTTGAATTTTTAATGAAAATTTGATTTTTTTTAAAATCCCCGAAAAGTTACATAAGGCTACGTAATGCATATACAACATGGAATACAAGCTCGATCTCGAAGAAAAAGGAATTTACGGTCAATGTATGTGACGAAAACGTTGTTTTGAGCAAATCGAAGGCGAATTCGAGTGAAAATTTGAATTTTTTAAAAATTTACGAAAACTTATGTATGGCTACGTAATGCATATACAACATGGAATACAAGCTCTATCTCGAAGACAAATGAATTTACGGACATTCTATGGAAGAAAACGTCGTTTTGAGCAAAATCGAAGGCTAACCCCTTTGAATTCGAGCGAAAATTTGAATTTTTTAAAAATCCACGAAAACTTACTTATGGCTACGTAATGCATATACAACATGGAATACAAGCTCGATACCGAAGAAATGTGAATTTACGGTCATTCTATGGAAGAAAACGTCGTTTTGAGCAAAATCGAAGGCTAACCCCTTTGAATTCGAGCGAAAATTTGAATTTTTTAAAAATCCCCGAAAACTTACGTATGGCTACGTAGTGCATATACAACATGTAATACAAGCTCTATCTCGAAGAAAAATGAATTTACGGTCATTCTATGGAAGAAAACGTCGTTTTGAGCAAAATCGAAGGCCCCCCTTTGATTTTTTAATGAAAATTTGATTTTTTTAAAAATCCCCAAAAACTTACATAAGGCTACGTAATGCATATACAACATGGAATACAAGCTCGATCTCGAAGAAAAAAGAATTTACGGTCAATGTATGGATGAAAACGTCGTTTTGAGCAAAATCGAAGGCTAAACCCTTTGAATTCGAGTGAAAATTTGAATTTTTTAAAAATTCACGAAAACTTACGTATGGCTACGTAATGCATATACAACATGGAATACAAGCTCTATCTCGAAGACAAATTAATTTACGGTTATTCTATGGAAGAAAACGTCGTTTTGAGCAAAATCGAAGGCTAAACAACCCTTTGAATTCGAGTGAAAATTTGAATTTTTTAAAAATCCCCGAAAACTTGCGTATGGCTACGTAATGCATATACAACATGGAATAAAAGCTCGATCTCGAATAAAAATGAATTTACAGTCATTCTATGGAAGAAAATATCGTTTTGAGCAAAATCGAAGGCTAACCCCTTTGAATTCGAGCGAAAATTTGAATTTTCTTTAAAATCCCCAAATACTTACGTATGGCTACGCAATGCATATAAAACATGGAATACAAGCTCTATCTCGAAGAAAAATGAATTTACGCTCATTCTATGGAAGAAAACGTCGTTTTGAGCAAAATCGATCGCGAACCCCTTTGAATTCGAGCGAAAAATTGAATTTTTTAAAAATCCCCGAAAACTTACGTATGGCTACGTAATGCATATACAACATGGAATACAAGCTCTATCTCGAAGACAAATGAATTTACAGACATTCTATGGAAGAAAACGTCGTTTTGAGCAAATCGAAGGCTAACCCCTTTGAATTCGAGCGGAAATTTGAATTTTTTAAAAATCCATGAAAACTTACTTATGGCTACGTAATGCATATACAACATGGAATACAAGCTCGATCCCGAAGAAATGTGAATTTACGGTCATTCTACGGAAGAAAACGTCGTTTTGAGCAAAATCGAAGGCTAACCCCTTTGAATTTGAGCGAAAATTTGATTTTTTTATATCCCCGAAAACTTACGTATGGCTATGTAATGCATATAAAACATGTAATACAAGCTCGATCTCGAAGAAAAATGAATTTACGGTCATTCTATGGAAGAAAACATCATTTTGAGCAAAATCGAAGGCTCCCTTTGAATTTTTAGTGAAAATTTGATTTTTTTTTAAATCCCCGAAAACTTACATATGGCTACGTAATGCATATGCAACATGGAATACAAGCTCTATCTCGAAGAAAAATGAATTTACGGTCAATGTATGACGAAAACGTCGTTTTGAGCATAATCGAAGGCTAACCCCTTTGAATTCGAGTGAAAATTTGAAATTATTAAAAATCCCCGAAAACTTGCGTATGGCTACGTAATGCATATACAACATGGAATACAAGCTCGATCTCGAAGAAAAATGAATTTACGTGACATTCTATGGACGAAAACATCGTTTTGAGCAAAATCGAAGGCTAAACCCTTTGAATTCGAGTGAAAATTTGAATTTTTTTAAAATTCACGAAAACTTACGTATGGCTACGTAATGCATATACAACATGGAATACAAGCTCTATCTAGAAGAAAAATGAATTTACGGTCATTCTATGGAAGAAAACGTCGTTTTGAGCAAAATCGATCGCTAACCCCTTTGAATTCGAGCGAAAATTTGAATTTTTTAAAAATCCCCGAAAACTTACGTATGGCTATGTAATGCATATACAACATGGAATACAAGCTTTATCCCGAAGAAAAATGAATTTACGAACATTCTTTGGAAGAAAACGTCGTTTTGAGCAAAATCGAAGGCTAACCCCTTTGAATTGGAGCGAAAATTTGAATTTTTTTTTGAAAATCCCCGAAAACTTACGTATGACTACGTAATGCATATACAACATGGAATACAAGCTCTATCTCGAAGAAAAATGAATTTACGGTCATTCTATGGAAGAAAACATCGTTTGAGCAAAATCGATCGCTAACCCCTTTGAATTCGAGCGAAAATTTGAATTTTTTAAAAATCGCCAAAAACTTACGTATGGCTATGTAATGCATATACAACATGGAATACAAGATCGATCTCGAAGAAAAAATGAATATACGGTCAATTCTATGGAAGAAAATGTCGTTTTGAGCAAAATCGAAGGACCCTTTTGAATTCGAGCGAAAATTTGAATTTTTAAAAATCCCTGAAAACTTACGTATGGCTACGTAATGCATATACAACATGGAATACAAGCTCGATATCGAAGAAAAATGAATTTACGGTCATTCTACGGAAGAAAACATCGTTTTGAGCAAAATCGAAGGCTAACCCCTTTGAATTCATGCGAAAATTTGAATTTTTAAAAATCCCCGAAAACTTACGTATGGCTACGTAATGCATATACAACATGTAATACAAGCTCGATCTCGAAGAAGTCATTCTATGGAAGAAAACGTCGTTTTGAGCAAAATCGAAGGCCCCCCTTTGAATTTTTAATGAAAATTTGATTTTTTTAAAAATCCCCGAAAAGTTACATAAGGCTACGTAATGCATATACAACATGGAATACCAGCTCGATCTCGAAGAAAAAGGAATTTACGGTCAATGTATGGACGAAAACGTTGTTTTGAGCAAAATCGAAGGCGAATTCGAGTGAAAATTTGAATTTTTTAAAAATTTACGAAAACTTATGTATGGCTACGTAATGCATATACAACATGGAATACAAGCTCTATCTCGAAGACAAATGAATTTACGGACATTCTATGGAAGAAAACGTCGTTTTGAGCAAAATCGAAGGCTAACCCCTTTGAATTCGAGCGAAAATTTGAATTTTTTAAAAATCCACGAAAACTTACTTATGGCTACGTAATGCATATACAACATGGAATACAAGCTCGATACCGAAGAAATGTGAATTTACGGTCATTCTATGGAAGAAAAACGTCGTTTTGAGCAAAATCGAAGGCTAACCCCTATGAATTCGAGCGAAAATTTGAATTTTTTAAAAATCCCCGAAAACTTACGTATGGCTACGTAGTGCATATACAACATGTAATACAAGCT
>JAYESD010000465.1:0-29935 GCA_036927565.1 Tuctoria greenei
TGGATCCTTGACACCGGAGCAATGGCGTTTGTGGAGATTGACAACCAAGTTAAGAGAACGACTCGGTTTGGAGATGACTCGGTGGCCAGGATAAAGGGTTGTGGGACAATGATGTTCGCTTGCAAGAATCAAACTTTCAAGAATGGCGAACACTGATTCTTTGCAGGAGTGTACTACATTCCTCAAGTCACACCAAACATCCTGAGTGTCGGTTAGCTTGATGAAGGAGGATACAAGGTGGTGGTCGGGACTGGTGAAATGTCCATCATAGAGCCAGGGGGTGTCTACTCTCCAAGGTAAAGTGATCCTCAAATCGGCTTTATATTCTGTCAGTTAAGATTGCAAGACCTGTGTGCTTATCTGTCAGAGGGGAGGAGGTGGCTTGGCGATGGAACTCAAGGTTGGGGCATTTGAATTTTCCCGCCATGAAGAAGATGGCCCTTGAGGAGCTAGTCCATGGACTCCCTGGTTTCAGTCAAGTGAACCAACTTTGTGAAGCATGCTTGGCTGGAAAATAGAGAAGGTCTCAGTTTCTTGACAATACTGAATACCGAGCAGATCAGAGCATGGAGTTAGTCCACAGTGACATATGTGGGAAGATAACACCATCAACACCAAGTGGGAACCAGTATTTTATGCTGTTAGTAGATGACAAATACAGATTCATGTCCATAGCCCTCTTGAAGACAATAGATCGGATCACCTTGGGAGGTGTGTTCATAGGGATAGGCTGCTTGCCATCTCTCTTGCCTTGTACTGGCTCTGTTGCCAAATGTAAGAGTCGAACACGTTAAGCGAGCAACTCCTGAGCAACTCCTGAGCAAACTCCATACTCAGAAAACTCTTCCACTGAGAGGTTATCAATGGCTCCTGGGGCTGTGCTGATCTGATCCTCCGGCGCCCTCCCTTCCGCCGGCCGGCTGCTTCTCCACGCGGCTGATCACACGCGTAGCTAAGTGTAACAAAGCTATGCCCGGAGGATGAGGACTTCGTCTTCGCCGAGCCCTCTCAGGCCCTGCTGATCGCCCCCCCGGTCGGTAAGAGCTCTTCTCCCTCTTTCATGGCCATCCTTTGTGGGGATAGCTCGGCTGCGCCGGCTGTCACCGCTTCCGGCGTCTCCCCATCCTCCTCTTGCCTCGCTGTTGTCCCCTTCACCGACCCCTTCCTGTGGCACTTCCTTCGCCGTCCTCACCTTCTGTTGCTCCCGACCCCAACGCCCCCACCATTTCTCCATTGCCCCTTCCGTCTCCGGCCTCCTCGCCATTGCTGCGCCCTGCCATCGGTCCTTTGGGGCTACGGGAGGCTCATTCGTCTGTTGCCAACGGAGCTCCCTCCATGTCGTGTTCCTCGTCTGTACCGCCTAGGTGGCCTTCGCTACCCTCCACCGAACTAGTCCCAAAGCATTTAGTGCGTCCTGTCCCGTCGCCACCCTCCCCCAACGTGGCGAACCATACCCTGGGTTGCGCCGCCCATGACGCCAACTGTCCCGACCATCATGGTTCCGGGTCTAAGACCGTTGTGTCCGCTGTTGATGCGTCACCATGCCCTGCTCCTCCGGATTGTCCGGTACCCCATTCTGTTGATGGTGACTGTATTGTGGTGTGTTGCAGGCGGCGTGCACGTCATCCGGTCCAATCCTCTTCAATGCTCGGTGCGCGGAAGGCCGCTTGCCACCCCCTGCCTCCTTCGCTACAAATAGATTTCTGGGGACGCTGCTTCCGGTGCCTCGCCTCTGACCACTTCGTTGCTCACTGCAGAGACCCTCCCCGCTGCTTCTCATGCCTTGCCTCTGGCCACCTCGCTAGACTCTGCAGTCTTCCGCCTCGCCCTGACGACTCCAGACCCATTCATTCCTCCCTATCCAAGAAGAATCTGAACCTTCAGAGCCACCGGGACTTCCCACGTCTCCCCTCCTGGCCCCACCCAACTGTCAGGATGGCCAACAACCTTGTTCTGGGTCAGGCCGCCTCCCGCCCTCGCCACGGCCTTGCCACCGCGGTGGTCAATGGCGTCCTGGCCACTGATCTCCAGCGGCTGTGTATGCGCGTCGTACTGGTCGTTCCATCTGGGAACTACCGTCGAGCCAGCCCGGGTGCTGCTGCTGACGCCATCCACCGCCAGCTTCGCATCCCTCCCCATAACATGTCGGTGTCCGTCCTCAACTCAGACTCCCTCCTGGTCTGTTTTGATCTCCCCGAGCAGCGTGCCCGGGCCACCCGCTATGGTTTTGTCTTCATTGGGGACGAGCGCCACTTCATCCGTTCCTGGGCCCCCTACCCCCTAGCCGTATCGATTGGCCTTTTCAAGTGACTATTTTTGTTGAGAACTTGCCGCTTCATGCTTGGTATGCTGAAGGCATCTGTCAGGTCCTTGGCGACGTGTGCTTGTTTGATCACCTGCTGCAGGACTCATACCTGCAGGCACATACGGAGACTCTAGGGTTTGTTGCTTGGATGCAGAACCCAGATCCCCCCCCCCCCCCCCACCCCCCCCCCCCCCCCCCCCGAAGAAAGACAGTGACTTTCTTCACTGAGTGCGCTGGTCGCTCTGGAAGCGGTGACGGTCCACCGGGTGTTGAGGAGCTTTTTCTTACACCCATCGAGCACCAGGTTGACATCATTATACACCTTGACCATTACTTTGATCACTCAGTGCCTCCTTCTGTCTCTCCAGACTCGCCAGTTAGTGGTCTCCCGTTGTCGGTCTCGTCGGGTTCGGTGGGGGTGCTGCCTCCCCGCTTCCACCCCTTCACGTGCCAAAAGGGTGTCCTCGACGGGCCTCGTCTGCTGCTGGGGGCGCCCAGGGGGGGTGTACCCTGCCGAGGGCCTGATGTCCATCAACACTTCCCTGACCCCGACTCGGACGACGATCAGGGCCGACCAGCGGTCAGAGACTGGCGGCTTAATCTGCTTGCTCGCGGCTTGCCCGACTCACGACTTGCTGCCCAATCGTGCATGGTCAAGGTCACCACGCCGTTAGTAACGAAGGATGTGTCGAAGCTCATATGAGTGGTAATGTCCAGGTTAGACAGCGTGAAGCTATGATGGAAACCTTCAACAAGATGAAAAGTGATGTTAAGTTTATGCTTGCATCAACCAAGGTATGTTGTGAGAGTATAACACTTGTTGGGGCAAGCATAACCCTGATGCTCCAACAAATGTTATGCCCTCACAACATGCCTTGGTTGATGCAAGCATAACCTTGACATCACTTTTCATGTTGTTGAAGGCTGCCATCATAGTTTCATGTTGTCTAACCTGGACATTGTCACTCATATGCAACATCTCTTTGTCTTCAGTCCCATTGAGATTTCGTTAGGTTCGACTCACCCTTCACTTGTAACTACCATTAAAATGTCTGATGAGGAAGCTTCACTTATTGATAAATCTATGCTTGAAAGATTAATGTCAAATTCCTATGAAAAGGGTAAAAACAAGATTTATGATTGAAGTTGTTTGTTTCCTCGCTTGTGTGAAGCACTTAGAGAGATGGTACTGATTTGTAGTCAATATATTCAGCCATTAGAACTGATAAAGTAGCATCTTCGCAAGTTTTTAAAATGGAGAGAAGAGAAAGAAATCTTTCAGTACTTGTTTGGGTGTACTCAATCTAATTGGATTGAAGTGGATTGGAGTGAAGAATGAACTAATTTTCTCCTCAATCCACCTCAAACCACTTATATTGAAGTGGATCCACTCCTATTCAAACAAGCCCTCAAATGGATGGGAAGTATCGTCAGACTTCAATTGAAGCTTTTAACAATCCAAATGATGAGTCTCGGGTGTTACTTGCATCTACAAGAGCTTGCTGTGAAGGGATTAGCTTGACAGGAGCTTCAAGAGTTGTGCTTCTAAATGTTATTTGGAACCAAGCTATTGGAAGGCAAGCCTGATCATCATAGGCCAGAAGAAATTTATATACACATACTATTTGATAACTTATGGAAAAGGTGAAGGTGATAAATATGATAGTCAACAAGCCGAAAAGGATCACTTGTCCAAATTAGTCTTCTCTATAGAAGTTGAATTTAATAATGTTCGAAACATGCTATCTAAAGTTGAAATAGAACATTGTTCTAAGTTGATTTTAGAGGATACAAATATATACAATATATATCATACATTTTTTCCAGCATTGACATCTTCTCGCATATAGGATTTCAAATCCTTTTTAATGCTTCTCTCTATGCACTTGATGTTTTCTGGTTCGGTGAAAAGGTACATCTCTTCATACTGATTATATTTCTCTTCATTATCTCCCACATTCTCAACCCCAACAATATTTTTCTTTCCAAAAACAACTACGTGCATCTTCTCAGTTTCTAGATCTTGTACATAAAAAACTTGTGCAACACTATCGACGAGAACCCACAGGACATCTTCATAACCCACTTTATTCAAGTCTACCAGTGCCAGCCCATAATTGTCCACTTTCACACCATCAGAATGTTTGACCCATTGGCACTTAAATGCGGGCACTACCATTCTTTTGCCATAATCGAGTTCCCATATTTCCTCTATGAATCCGAAGTATGTGGTCTTCTGCCCTTGTGAATCATAAGCCTCAATACGAACACCACTATCTTATGCAACACTCTTACCATCTTTTCTTTAGTGTAAAATGTGTAATCATTGATGTCATATGCTTGCCATTATGTCACCAAAGCAGATGGGCCAGAAGCTAACTTCTTCATTGTTGTCTCTTCTATGGAGTTTTCGTATGGTATATTTTTTTCCATTAACCATCCAGTAAAACATCTTTTATTATATGTTTTTTATGTTCTCACCAATTTCAAAGGTTTTATGAAGTGAAATTTAATGATAACCTTTAATACTAAATCATATTACAAGAAAGTGGAATTTGGACTTTTGAAAGGGCCCACATTTAATTAAGAATATTAATTAAGCTTACATAAATTTTTTCTCAGACGGTTGGTACTGAATAACCGCCTGAGAAAAAGATTATCTCAGGCGGTTATTACTTACCAACCACCTGGGATAATTGTCCAATCCTGTTCTTCAGTTTTCTTTTTCCTTACTTCTTTTTTATTTAGATTCCAATATAAATACTCAAACATGTATAGATTCTGCAAATTGAGTCCGAATTCAATGATTTTTTCTTCTATATATATTTTTTTTAATATTAACATCTCCCACCTGGACCAAATATTTTAAAACTTGTATAGCTAACATTGTATTGTTATGGTAAATATCAAATTAATTTATACTCACATATTATTAATATTTGTGTATCTCCTAAAAAGGGATCCTTCACTGAAATTGGATTGTATGAACATATTTGTATTATTTATACATGTATGAATTTTTTAAACTTTTTAAAGAATTCCAACATGTCAAAAATCAAATTATCCATCATTCTAACCAAATGCTCATATACATATGAGACATTCATCAAAATTTTAACACACATTGATTCAAAAAAATTTAAAAAAATCTGAAAAAATTCATAGAGGTTGGTATGATGACTAAAAAGGTCCATTAAAAACTAAATGGAAAAATCATTATATTCTCAAGATAGAAAAATGACAAATAGCTATGTTATATGTTTCTTATGTTCTCACCAATTTCAAAGGCTTTATGAAGTAAAATTTAACGGTAACCTTTAATACTCAATCATATTACAAGAACGTGGAATTTGGGCTTTTGAAAGGCCCCAACTTTAACCAAGAATATTATTTGAGCTTATATAAATTTTTTCTCAGGCGGTTGGTACTGAATAACCGTCTGAGAAAAAGATTATCTCAGGCGGATATTACTTACCACCCGCCTGAGATAATTGCCCGAGCCTGTTCTTCAATCTTCTTTTCCCTTGCTTCTTTTTTATTTAGATTCCAATATAAATACTCAAACATATATAGATTCTGCAAATTGAGTCCAAATTCGATGATTCTTTCTTCTATATTTTCAAAAATTAACATCTACCACCTAGACCAAATATTTTAAAACTTGTATAGCTAACATTGTATTATTTTGGTAAATATCAAATTAATTTATGCTCACATATTATTCACATTTGTGTATCTCCTAAAAAAAGGGATCCTTCACTGAAATTGGATTACATGAACATATTTGTATTATTTATACATGTATGAATTTTGTTAAACTTTTTAAAGCATTCCAACATGTCAAAACTCAAATTATCCGTCATTCTAACCAAATGCTCATATACATATGAGGCATTCATCAAAATTTTAACACATATTGATTCAAAAAAAATTAAAAAAATCTGAAAAAATTCATAGAGGTTGGTATGATGACTAAAAATGTCCGTTGAAAAACTAAATGGAAAAATCATTATATTCATCAATATATAAAAATGACAAATAGCTATTGTTATATGTTCTTTATGTTCTCACCAATTTCGAAGGCTTTATGAAGTGAAATTTAATGGTAACCTTTAATAATCAATCAAGTTACAAGAAAGTGGAATTTCGGCTTTTGAAAGACCCCCACATTTAATCAAGAATATTAATTAATATTACATAAAGTTCTTCTCAGGCGGTTGGTATTGAATAACCGTCTGAGAAAAAGATTATCGCAGACGGTTATTACTTACCAACCGTCTGGGATAAGTTAATATTCTCAGGCAGTTATTAAGAGCCAACTGCCTGAGATAATCATCTTCTCAGGAGGTTGGTTCTTAATAACCGCCTGCAAAGATAGGCGTCTATATATAGCCCTCGGCTGTGTTGGAAAAACCTAACCCGGGCGAAATCACTTAGCCGTCGTCAGGCTGCCAAAATTTCTTTTGCTGGTAAGTCTTCCCCGCTCTTGCCGCCGAGCTTCGTCGTCGCCGCCGAGCTTCGCCGTCGTCGCCGAGCTTCGCCGTCGCTGCTTCTTGGTACACCGAGCTTTGCCCTCGCCATCGTCGTCGACCTTCGACCTTCCCTCCTCCGTCCCCGTGCTGCCTCCCTTCTCGCCCTCGTCGCCGGCAATCCTCACCCTCATCGCCAGCCGAGTCAAATGGTGCCTTGCATAGATTTCCTTAATCAAAGTTTTTGAACCCTAGGTGCCTTGGTCAGTCGCCTCAAGAAGATGAACTGTGTCGCCCTTGGTGCATAGATTTCCTCAAGTTTTTGAACCCTAGCCGTCCCACGAAGGTCTGGGTTAGTTTTTATTTTTCGAAGTGTCAAGCTTAGCCATGCTTATACCGGTAAAAGTTGAATTGTGTGGCAAAGCCACCACTGTTAACGAGCTTAGGGCATAATATACTTGGATATGGGATAAAATTTGAAAGAAGATGAACTTGTGTAATGAGAGGCGATTTGGATTGTAGTCCCTCTCGGTCAATTAAGGAATGTGTCTAGTTCTTTTTATCCTAAGCACCATCCATTCTAACCACATGCTGGATGTAACGGTATAGCAAGTCGAATATCTCACCTTGTACTCGCGTCTTGGCCATGACTTCATAAATTGTTTGACACGCACAGGTGGTTGATAGTTCTGCAGGACCATAGTAGTCCTTGTGATGAAGATTATCACCCCTCGGGGGAACAGGTTTGTAAGATGTTATTTTCACATGACATTACCGGTGCCGATGGTGTTGTGGGTAGGCATTGTTAGACTCTTGTTGTTTTCAAATGTCGATTTTCGCTGCATAGTGCTAGTTTAATGTGAACTTGAACCTTTTGTGGAAGATGTGTTCCTTGCATGTTTAACCGCATCATTACTCAATAGACTTGTATACATTAAAAAAAAAACTTACCAATTCTTGTATGCACTATTTAAACTTGTAATTCTAAATTTGGGGTTTATTTGTGTTCTTGTGATATATGCAATATTGTCGACTGCTATGTTGTGATCTTGAGATGATTAAGAGGAAAAAATGGTCTGGACGATTAGAGGACCGACTAGGGTCGACTAGGATCGATTAGTCGCCCTAGTCGATGATTAGTCGTCTTAGTCGACCTAGTCGGTGGGTAGGCAACTAGGGTCGACTAGGTGACTTGAAAATATTGTGAATTGTTATCGTTTAATTGTTGATATAATTGTTCTTGTCGACTTTTGATACAAGCAATACACATGCCTAGCAAATGCCTTGATCAGTTGCCTCAAACCCTAGAATGGAACTTGGTCAATCACCTTGGTCAGTCGCCTTAAAACCTAGAATGCATTATCAAACCCTAGAATGCTTCCATCTTTTATTTTCATGCAACACTTCCTGTAGAGTTAATATGCCATTCATTATATTTTTGTCTTATTAGTTCTAGCATGGAAAACCCTAAGAAGACTGGTGTTGGTAGTAACAATATAGAAGACAATATGAAGTTTAGTGACTCCAGCAGTTCAGGCTCCTTTCACAGTCCATCGGATCCTTTTCCGAATATAAAAATTAAAAAGACTTCAGAGGATCTCGACCCGGAATATGATCCTGCCGATGAGGTATGGATCACGAATCTTAAATTAAGCAGTTCACGTTAATGTTGGTTGCCAAGTATACAAAGTCTTATAATTCTTTTTTACTTAGATTAATTGCAAAGACAACGAGGTGACTTCGACTCCTAAAACTGCAGAAGGTTCTCCAATAGATGAATCCTCAGGTTCACTCAAGCGGAAACGAGGGCAATGAGGTCCCAATAAGGGTCCATTGGACCGCATCATGTACGTAACATGGGTCGGTCCTGGTGGGCTTCCCCAAGTACCACTAGATTTAGTTACCAAGTATCGAAATGCATGCGGTTTTCTTGTTTGAGAGCTCGTGCCGATTACAAACGAGAATTGGAGAAAGTTACCTGAGGATACTAAGTATGAGTTGTGGGAAAGGATAAAGAAACAATTCAAGTTTCCGAAAGGCACGTAAGATGCTGTAAAGAAAGCAACATTGGTCTCTTGCGGCAAGAAGTTTCATGGATGGAAGAGTGAAATGAATGCTTATGTTAAGGCCGATAAGGTCCCTAGCCCGAGGAAGATGGGAAAAATCACACAAGCTCAGTGGCAAGAATTTGTTCGTCAAAAAACCACACCTTATGCTAAAGCCCTAAGTGCAACTAGGTTAGAGCTTGCCAAAAAGAACAAATACCATCATCGCTTGGGGTCTGTTGGATGTGCCCCCAAAGTCCAGAAATGGAATAAGATATTAAAAAAAATTACCAGTAAGGGCAATCCTCCCCTGTTAGAAGGCTGCGATGAGAGAACTCAGCGGTGGGTCTTTACTCGGTCAGGTTCGACCAGCAAGGGCAAACTTGAAAAGCCCGACTCTGTGAATGAAGTAGAGGAAAAAATGAAAGAAGTAATTGAAAAGCAATAGAAGGGTCTCTTCAAGCCGAAGAGGGAGAATGACCATCTTATCGCTATCCTAGGAAACCCTGAACACAGTGGACGGGTTCGAGCAGCCTCTTCTCAAATGTCTTGGCTAGATGGTTTCCCTAAAGATAAAGACACATATAGAAGATGTGAGAAGTTCAATAAAACACTTGATGAAATGATTTCTCAAAAGGTCAAGGAAAATGTGCAAGAAATAATGGAACAACTTAGACAATCGGGACAATTAGTGGCACCGATTACAGCGATGGTTCCCGTGCCAAAGGAACAATTGGTATCTCCAACTGCCTACCCTAGCAGCGTAGGTTCTGTGTCAGGCTCAGGGTCAACCCATAAGTTCGCTGTCGATGATATTGCTAAGGACAAATCTTGTCGTCTTCTTGTCCCGATCAGCAGAGCAGGGAACAAAACCAAACAGGTTTCCACTGCTATGGCAAAGCCTGATCGTGACTTCAACGACAATCCACTTCTGTTGTAGTATGCTGTGGTGCAAGTTCTTTAGATCATTGATAATGATTATGAATATTACGAAATAGACCACATCACACATGAGGGGATCGCGACTCTGGGCAGGCTGTCAACCAATTAATCCTTTGGCACCGACGCGATATCGTGTTGGACGATGAGCCGATTTCTAGCCCCATCGCATCTCAAAATACTGCAACCCCGTCTTCTAAGGAAAATGTCCAGGAAGATCCACTCTCAGTCCAGGAATCCACTCCCCCTATGTCTCAACAAGGATGATAGTAACCTTTCTAGTAAAGATAACAAAGAGCAACAAGTTGGACAACAGCTTCAAGCAGTACCAGAGCAAGCTGTTGCTACTGTTGCTAGTAAAGAGAAACCAGTTGAGCAACAACTTGAAGTAGTACTAGAGCTAGCTGCTGGGAGTAAAGAACAATCAGTTGAACAACAGGTTGAACAACAAGCCAGTGTCCAACTTCCGACGACTACTCCTCAATCATTAGTGCCTATCAAAGTTAGCTCATACGAAATTAAGAAACCTTCATCAGAAGTGTCAAAGTATTTGGAAACTATGATGGAAAATATTAAAAATAGAGTGTATCTCGTTCTTCTCATGAGCCAGAATTAGAAGATATCGAGGAGTGGGAAGAAGACAGTGTCATGTATAATCGGCGGACGGCTTTAGCTAAACCAGGAGTTCCAATATACAAGCTTGAGGATGTTCCTCCTAAATTTGAGTATGGGAAGCTGTTCATGACATTCGTACAACTTAGCAAACAACCTGCCCCGCTCAAAAGAATGCACGAGTGGTACATCACTGCCAGCACAAAATATGACCGTTCTTGCGTCACATTTTGTGTTCCAAAAGATGCATTCTGGAGCACTGGAGGAGATAAACGAGTCATTTTATTTGAAGAGTTGCATACCCTTTTCCATCAGGGCATGCTCAAAATCAACGTGCTACTCGTCTGGTGCTTGTAAGTGCCTCTATTTTGCATTTGCTTTTCTTACTTATACGCATACACATTTCATGAGATTATAACAATTCTGAACTTCTTCAATAGGATGCAATACATGGATAATGAAAATATGAAACGCAAGACAGGTATCCTTGACCCTACACGGATTGCAAAGACGCTATTCGACGTCAAGGCGGATCGAGGCTCAGTACAGTTCAAGCACATGAAATAAAAAAGAATTTAAAAAATCAATCACAAAACTTAAGAAGGATAGAAGGACAGAAGTTGCAGCTTACATAGGACATGCAATATTTAACTTTGTCACAGACGACAAGAACCTCGTAAAGGCTCCGTACCACTTCGAGTAAGTTCGACACATGACATTGAAATAGCAACTATTGCTAATTGTTAACACGTGCTTTTGTATGTGTGCAGTAATCAGTACATAATGATCTTCATCAAGCCAACGCACTGTTTGGCAACCGTCTTGGACTCAGCCGATTACCCACCAGATCATTACAAAGATTTCCTTTCCATTTTAAAACTGTACATTTATTCAATATATTTAATTTACACACATTTAGAATGTGTTGACAAGTTTTATATGACATTTCTTGTATTACAGCGCTTGGCGGTTTTACGCAGAACAGCTTGGCAGTCAGAGACATCCTAATACGAATGCATTGGATATTAAAACATATTATGCTTGTTCGAAGCAACCTGCTGGGAGTGTCTTATGCGGGTATTATGTATGCGAGTATCTTCGGACCGCCAGCAAATATAGAGTGAATCATGAGGATGTAAGTTATCCTTACTGTCGATATCTTATTTTCTTACTTTTGAGTTTCATTTTCATTGTAACTAGCATAATTTAATACTTATATTCTCTGCTGTTCAATATTATCAGAAACATTATTTTCATATTTTGATTCCAATTTCAAAATTCAATTGCTCATAGTACAACTGCTCTAAAAATACTAAATAAATTCTTGTATACTCTCACTTTGAGCTATACTTTGAGATTGATCAAACCAACACATTCTAATCCTTGTTATGTGTTTCATTGCAGCACACGAAGAGTGTGAACGAAGAATGACCGGTTTTTAGAAGTATTCCTGGTGGAGGAGCCGACAAGATTGCTGCTGAACTGTGTCAATTCATGCACCCCGAAATTTTGCACAAAAGAGGGGAGTTCTTTGATGAGAATGGTGCAATAGCTGATGTGCTAGAACTTTCCAACTATGTCAATAGAAACAGTTTTTAGTGAAAACTTGTAAACTATGAGATGACTTGTATGTGTAACTTATACATATGTATATTGTTTTAGTGAAATTGAGTTATGTGATGGTATTGTTGACTTCTGTGATGATATTGTTGACTTCTGTGATTATATTGAGTTGACCTAGAAATTAGAAATAACAGCAGGTAGTACTGCATAGGGTATACCTTATCACAAGCGGTTATTTACCTACGGCTAGACCTGCCTTTGGAATATCATTATCACAGGCGGCTAGATATAGGTAAAAACTATCTGTGATAACCTAATTATCACAGGCGGTTACTATTATGTACAAACCGGCTGCGATAGACTGTCTCCACAGGCGGCTTGTCGTAGGTAAAGATCCGCTTGTGATAACACAATTATCACAGGCGGTTATATATGCTGCACGACCCGCCTGTGATAATATGTCTTCACAGGCCGCTAGCCTAAGTAAAGAACCGTCTGTGATAATTTGTCTTCATAGACGGTTTTACTTCTACACCTGTGAAATTGCAGGTTATCACAAGCTCTTCATTTCAGGCGGTTTTTGAAACCGCGTGTGATAATACGTTTGGAGCCACCTGCGATGAGGATTATTGTAGCAGTGATATCTATCATTTTGTCGTGAGCCCAAACAGAAGACGAAACTAAGGTTTAACTTCAACGAAAATAGAATTGTAGTTTCGTGAGCCTGAATTGCAGCTGACAGAAATAAGTTAGTTTCGTGTGCCACGAACGAAACTGACGACAATAGGTTGCATTTTCGTGTGCCTGTTGTAAAATCTATGTAAATATTTTTTTTCTGAGCTGCTTTTGTGTCATGAAAATAAATTTATTTTCGTGGGGGCGGACGAAAATACTTCTGACCCACAAAAATAAATTGTTTTCTTGTAGTGCTACCAGTAGGTAAACTTCTCCCTGTCATGCCCCAGAGGCTTTACTCCATCTCAAGAACAAAATTTCTAGAGTTGTATAGTTGTAAGTCAAAATAATTCAAGTATAACTAACAATGAAGAGTATTAACATCTATGACACCAAATATATACAGTAAAATTTAAATTCACGACGGATCTGGCGATAATAAATTGATATTCTATACGCACTACATACAAAACTAAAGCCCACATTTCAAAGTCAATTGGGATGTGAACGGATCGGAAGGGGACAGGTGTAGAACTCCGAGAGGAGAATGAGTGAGTGCGAGAGTGAGAGTGTGTCTCCGCCTCCCACCCCCTCGTCGGCGGCCTTGGCCGCGCCACCGCCCATTGCCCCCTCCCTCCAACCAGACCACCTTGTTCTACTCTCCCGCCCATCCTCGTACACCGCCCCCACCTCCACTCCCTGCACCCCGTTCCCCCTCCTGCGCAGCCCACCTGCAACCCCTGAAGATGAGCATGACAAGAACCTCTCTTTGTTACCGTTGCTGTCCGAAGCTGTGTGCGACTCTGAGCTGGAAGACGATAGCTCGATGGAACACTCCAAGTCTGGACGCACTAACTCCTTCCCAATCTGCTCGGCCTCACCTCGAGTGCCCGGTACGTCCCCGTCGCTCCTTACCCCTATCATTATTGCTATGTTGCCTATGGGCCAGCGGGAGAGCCCTACATTTTGCCCGCTGAAGTTGGATTTGGGACTCGAGCAAAGGTCCAGATCGCCAAGCAAGATGAAGATCTCTGGCGGGTCACCCTTGAAGCATGTGCTGAGATCATCGAAGCCCCCCATCAATGCCAACCCGAACCCACCCAACAGGCTCCCCTCTGAAATTTGGATTCCTAGCTGCAGCAATCGATCTTCTGCCAGCGTCTCTCAGGAGTGTCAACTGGTTCTTCCGAAATCTCGACGACATCATTTACTCCCCTCCTCCTCACCCCCCGCCGGACTGCTGCCGGGCCTGTCTCAGCTCAACAGCTGAGTCAAAGCTCCTCAGCCGCCTGCCGCCCCTTCAAAGCTCCGGCAAATCTTTCACGCAATGGGGCTCCTTGGCGTCACGCGCCACGAAAGAAGCAGACTGCTTTGCCTCCCCCAATTTCCGGTCCTAATGGCCACCGTGACAGTCCAACCTCTATCATTGGAAGAGGTCAGGCTATGGACCTCAATCGTCTCCTCTTGGGGCGATGCTTTCACTGCCTTGCTCCTGATCACTGGATGGCTCACTACCGGGATTCCAGGCGCTGCATCAAATGCTGGGGATCGGGCCACTTTGCAAGATCTTGTAAATCTGCTGCCAACCCTATTTCTACACCCCCACATCTCCCCATTCATTCCAGACTGACCTTCCCCAAAGCCTCCATCCACGATCGTCTTTCCTTTTCCCCCATCTCCAATCACAAACCCACCACTTCACCGCCCCCGTCCTACGCAGCCGTCGCCTCCCGCCATCTTCCGGGCATGGCTGCTGGTCATGTCTACACTCCCGATTACCCCCTTGACCGCCCATCTCATGGTTTTGCCATAGTGATCTCCGGGCCGGTCATGACTACGGAGTTTGACAAACTTCGTGCTCGGGCTCTAGTTCTATCCACGGATGCTCCCCACCTCCTTGCCTCTGTCCATGACATCTCGGCAGCCATTCGTGAGCAATTGCGCATCACGCAACAAAACTTCCTTGTCTCGGTTCTCCAGCGAAATGTTTTTCTGGTGTGCTTTGATTACACCATCCAGTGCTTGACGGTCCTTCGAGCTCGCCAGGTGAGTGTCGGGGGCGCAAGCTTTGATATCCAGCCTTGTCAGCCACCGCCACAGTCCACTCCCTGGCAGTTTATCATTCTCGTGTTCGTCGAACACCTGCCACTCTTTGGTCTACTGAGGGTATCTCGCAAATCCTTGGTGATATTTGTGTTCTTGATCGGCTGGACGAAAACTCCGTCCTCCAGGACAATGATGATATCTTCAGCTTCTGGGCCTGGGTTGAAAATCCCAATCTTCTACCTAGTACGAAGATTGCCACATTCTTTCTGGAGCGCGCTGTGCACGGAAGTGATGAGACTGGTGTGCTTGAATAACCGTTGGGGAGTCGGGTGGAGCTGCTTCTTCCCTTGGCCGAGTATTACGACTGGTCCCCGTGGCGCGCGGACCCCTCACCATCCGAGGAGCGGGAATACCCGTTCCACCAGAAGTTTGTCTGGTCGCGTGACATCCCAGACAACAAGCCTATGCCCCATAGCGTGCGATTTGATAGCTCTTGCCGCTACTTCAGAAGCCGCCCCCGAGGCGATTACCATGACGATGACCAGGGTTCCCAATCCCACAATGGGCGTCGACACTACAACCTCCTACCTAGGAGCAGGCAGCATGTTACTCGCCGGTCTTTAGAGGCTCATGGGCGCTACCACGGGCACAACGGCCGCCAATTTGCCGTGACTGACGCTACTCCAGTCAGCAGGGGACGCTCCCTGTCCCTCTCCCCACAGCGTCTTCGAGCGAGGGACCCTCCCTCCAGAAACACCGCAGAGTGGGGCAGGCATCGCTCACACTCTCCGGTGCCCTCTCCAAAAACCCGTGAGCGCCCAGTTTTGAACTCGGCGGTTCGTGTGGTAGCTGCTACTTTGCGGTGCCCGCCCACAAATTTGGGAACTGCGAAGCCTGATGGCTCGGATCGGGTGGGGAAGGCCTCCCCTTCCGATCCTCTTCAGACACCACAAGACCTTCTCCTCTTTCAGGCCTTGGGCGTCCAAACAAGCCCCCTGATGCCTGCCCGCTCGGTAGAGTGGCAGGACCCGATGCTCTTCGAGCTCCAAGGAGCGCCGACTTGCCCTGGCACGGGACCGCTGATAAAGCCGACAGCTGTGGCAACAGCTGTTCCGACTGCTACACTGGTGGCAACAGCTGCTCCGACATCTGCACCAGACAACCCTCGTGCTTTGGAGTCGCTTGGCGGGATCCCACAAGTTCAAAACCCGTCAACTCACTCTGGCCACGTCGCCCCTCCAAATGTGGCCCAGTACCCAGCCCAAGGCGCCATGGAAGCCACTCCTTCTGACAACCAGAACCATGGGCAACAGGCCATTGCAGCAGGGGCGGACAACCCACAAGTCAATAATGGCCTTCTATTCAAACAAGTCACCCCCGCCTTGCTGCCTCTCCCGCCACCTGCGCCAGCCAAGCATCGCCCGCACGCGCATTCCATTTCCGCTGAGCCATCTCGGCAGAGCCAGTGTCAAGCGAACCAACCCTCTGCCATACCGGTGGCCCTGCGGGCAACCTGCAGCTTGATTCGTCAGCTAGACCTAGCTGACCCTGGAGAGGAGGCCAGCGGCGAGTCCAGGCGCCGATATGTGGATATGTACAAGCCACCTCTTTACGAGAAGGAAATCAAGGCCATCCATGATCTCACCAGTTTGGCCAGTGCACACATGCTGGCGGCAACAGCAGGACTTGTGCCTGAGGAAGCTGCGGCCTGAACCAAGCAGGACCACGATGTCAGTTGAAGATCCGACCACCATGTTAGCGTCCGAGATATTTTCTTCCAGTTCTTCAGTTGTTTGTGTCTCCTTATCATCTGTTGCTTGTGGGCTTCTAGAGGCGGCATCACAATAAACTTGCTGTACGGGCTGCTCAATTTAGGTCTTTGGGTGGGGGCAGCCCTGCTATGGAAGGTGGTGTTACTATGTAACTTATCTCCGAGTTGTGATTTGGTAATGGATCATTGTCACGCCCGGTCATCGTAAAGATGAACAGACGCTAATCACATGTACGCCAGGATCAGTTGAATCGTACATGCGTTGACGAAAGTGAAATACCATTACATTGCCATGTTCGATTACATAAATAGTCTTACAGAACGACCCGAAGGTCTACAAATACACACCACAAATATTTACAACACTAAACAGTTCAATACTACAGAAAGCAAGATAGGTAAGCGGGCTTCATTTCCACAGGCAGCCGTTGCGCGAGAGGTCGCCAGCCTAGATCAAGTCCTCCGGGTTGACGTAGAAGTCCTCCGGTGCAGCTTCTTCTTCTTCATACGCTAAAGGAGAATTAAACGCTTGAGTACATAAAGTACTCAGCAAGTGCGGGAAGAGAATGACATGATTGGCTAGGGCAAGGAAAGGCCAAATATGGCTTAGCACTATGCTTAGAACCTATCCTTAGCTTCCAATTATCAATATTATAATTCAATAAATAATCAACACATGATCACTGATACTGAAAGTACTCGAACCATAATGAACCATCATTTCCCAACCATAGTCTAATTATGAACTGGCCCCAAGCCGCTCTTGTCCGTGAGCACGGCTGTCATGACAGTTTTACCAAATCTCTGCAGAGAGTGTACCCTTTCCCCACAAGCAGTGATTTCATCCCCTGTTGCCAGGTGGACTAAGTGAACCTCCCTGAATGCCCGTGGTAGCTAACCACATTACACACTTCCTTTGGTGTGAGGCCAGGAGATCACAACATGGTCTTTACAAAGGTACTCCCGATTAGTGCTAGCCCTCTAAGGTTTCCACCACTGGAGATTCTCGGAGTAACCCTCCGCCCCAGAGCCCCCTCTTGAGCCTTGCGGTTCCAAGAGCAGATCACCCGCATCATTCCCCGCACCTTCCAGCCACTAGCAGTTCATCGGGAGAAACCTAATTAATTGACCAAGCTGCCCCATCTCAGTCTCGTGGTGGTACTATAAAGCTTAGTGGCTTCCTCCATAAACCGGTCCTTAGAATCCGGTGGTAACAATCCCCAATCCCGGGTCTCGTGCAAAATGCACCATACCAAAACTAACCAACCACCAGATTCCTATCCACTATCATTATGTATATTTATCACCAAATTAAAGTAACAATAAGGTTTAGCATAGATCATTTGTATGGTATCCCAATCCCAACATCTAAGCATGGCTAAGCATAAATAAAGCCTATCTACTTCCCAACCCATTTCAGGTAACAAGGAATGGTAAGGAACAGGGCATGTAAACATGAAGTAGGACATCAATTCAATTAGCATGCAACTAGCTAAATTCCTAAAATAGGTACAAGATGGTCAAGGGCACTTGCCTTCGTTGGAGACTTGAGAATTGACGAAGTCTTGGTCTTGGAAGTTGAGGTTAGGGTCGTAGAACGACTCTAGATATATGCCCAAGCAATGGCAAGAATAGAATAAAGCTAAATAAGTAAAGGCACGCAAAACAATGCATTCACACATACACATAGGCACAAAATTCTACACTAATGCGTCCCTACGAGGTATTTATCATTTATCATGGTCAAAGTATGCATTTTATATTTTTCCAAGAATTTTGGGATTTTATTATAGCCTAAAACCAATTTTATTGAATTATCTATAGCAAAAATGTATTTTAAAACCTTTATAATAATTAATCCAGGGGCCAAATATATTTTATCTGAACTCTACAATTAAGTCACAGCATAAAATAATTTATAAACATTTTTCATAGCATTCCTACACTTATTTATCATTTTTATCTAATTTCTACACCTTAAAATACAATTAAAAACTCTATTCAGCAATTAAATAAAAGTCCAGGGGCTATATAAATAATTTCCTATACTGCACAGGGACCATTTACATGAATCTACAAAATTACAGGGGTTAGAATGCTTATTTAAATGATTAAAAACCATTTTTAGGGATCCAGGGGCTAGTCTGCAATTTCCAGGGGCTAGATCCGAATTGCAGAAGAGTCCAGGGGGTAGCAACTAAGTCTCCAGGGGCCTGGGTGTAAATGCGGAGGCGGGAAATGGTGCTTTAAACGTGGGCCGTCGGATGCAGGATGAACGGCCCGGATTTTATTATACCGAAACGGTATGGGGTTCTAATCTCAGCCGTTGGGGGTTAACCGACGGCAGGGATTGAGCCACGTCGCCTCAGGCGACGCCGGCGACGCACGGCACGGCGGCGCTGGAGTCCGCGGCGGCGATCTCGCCGGAGATCGCCCAAACGGCGATGCCGACGTCCAAACTACGCGCTACAAGCATGAATCGAGAGAGGAGAGGTAGGGGAACTCACCTAGGGGAGTGTCGGGGCACGAAATCGGTCGGAAGGTGGTCGGCGTCGAGGAGTAGCGGCGGTTGGCGTCGGTGCTCGTCGGCTCCGGTGATTCCCCGACGTTCTCCCTTTCCAACCTTGTCCGGCGATTTCCTGGCGGCGAAGTGAAGATGTTAGAGGGGTAGATGAGGTGCTGCAACCGCCGGCTAGCCGGGAACGTGCGGGACAGACCTTGGGGACGGCGAGGCTAGGGTTTGGCGCGGGGAAGGGGGAAACAGAGGGGGAGGGCGGAATTTATAGGTCCGGGGGAGGCGGTGGTTGCCGGCGCACGCGAGGGGGGTTTTCCCGGGGTGATCGCGACGTGGGCGAGCGGTTGGAGAGGGGGGGGTGCGGAGTGGGGCGCGGGGCAGGCGGTTGGCGCGGCGCGCGCGGGAGAAGGAAGAGGGAGGAAGGGGGTGGCGCCGACAAGCGGGCCCCGCCCGGCAGAGAGAGGGAGAGAGGGGAGAGGCTGGCTGGGCCGCGGGAGATAATAGAAAATGGGCCAGGGGAGGGAGAATCGGCCCAGGAAGGGGTTTATTCCTTTTTCTTTTTCTTTTTCAATTCTTTTCTTTTGATTTGAATTCAATTTCAACTTTGAACGTTTGCTACACGTTTGAATTGCTAAAATTCACCCAAAAATGCATACACTCATGATCAAGGGTTTTGAGCACTATTTGTTCAAAAATTATGGGTGTTACAACTCTACCCCCCTTAAAAGGAATCTCGCCCTCGAGATTCGGACGTCCTAAGAGAATAGATGAGGGAAATCCGCCTTGAGAGTTTCTTCTCTTTCCCATGTTGCTTCTGCCTCCGAATGATGCTTCCATTGCACTTTACACATGCGAATGACTTTGTTTCTTGTGATCCTTTCAAGTGTCTCAAGTATCTTGACAGGCTGCTCCACATAAGACAAATCTTCCTGCACATCCACTGCTTCCATAGGCAATTGCTCTTCAGGCACCCTTAGGCACTTCTTAAGCTGCGACACATGGAACACATTGTGCACATCTGCCAGGTGTGGTGGAAGCTCAAGCTGATAAGCCACTTCACCACGTCTTTCGAGTATCTTGAACGGACCAATGTAACGGGGTGACAACTTGCCTCTTACTTTGAATCTTCTCAAGCCTCTCACAGGTGACACCTTCAAGTACACATAGTCACCAACTTCAAACGTGAGATCACGTCTTCGAGTATCCGCATAACTCTTCTGTCTTGTTTGAGCTGCCTTTAGATTCTTCCGAATTTCTTGTACTTGTCTTTCAGCCTCTTGTAATACGTCGGGTCCAAAGACTTGACTTTCCCCAGTTTGATTCCAAAACAACGGTGTTCTACATTTTCGCCCATACAATGCTTCAAAAGGAGACATCTTCAAACTGGCTTGATAACTGTTGTTGTAAGAGAATTCGGCATACGGCAGATTCTTATCCCAACTCTTGCTATTCTTTAGAGCACACGCTCTTAACATGTCTTCCAATATTTGGTTGGTGCGTTCAGTTTGACCATCAGTTTGAGGATGATACGCCGAACTAAAATTCAGACGGGTATCCATTGATTCATGCAACTTCTGCCAGAATCTCGAGGTGAATTGAGTGCCTCTGTCCGAGATGATCTTCTTTGGAACTCCATGTAAACATACAATCCTGGAGATGTACAGTTCCGCCAACTTGGGGCCATTGTATGTTTCTTTCACGGGGATGAAGTGAGCAACTTTAGTCAACCGGTCCACAATAACCCATATAGAATCATATCCAGATTGTGTTCTTGGTAGTCCCACGATGAAGTCCATACTTATTTCTTCCCATTTCCATTCTGGCACTTTGATTGGTTGCAGTAACTCTGCTGGTCTTTGATGTTCCGCCTTAATCAATTGACATGTATCACATATGGCCACATATTCGGCTACATCCCGTTTCATTCCATGCCACCAATATCGATCTTTAAGGTCTTGATACATCTTTGTGCTTCCGGGATGAATGGAGTATGATGAGTCATGAGCTTCTCTTAATATCAACTCTTTAATCTCCTTGATATCTGGGACACAAATCCTCTTTCCAAGCCATAAGGTTCCTTGTTCATCCTCTCTAAAGTTCGGAGCTTTCCCTTTCTTCATCAACTGTTTGATCTCCTTGACCTTCTCATCATTCTTCTGCCCTTCTCGTATATCACGCTCGAGGGTTGAGTCCACTTCCATAGCAACTGCTTCAGCGCTAGACACTAGACATAGATTTAACCTTGCAAACTCTTCACATAGCTGGGGTTGAAGAGCTTGTACTGACAAGTTATTGCTTTGTCCCTTCCTGCTTAGAGCATCAGCGACCACATTTGCCTTGCCTGGATGGTAGTTGATTCCCACATCAAAATCGTTGATTAACTCCAACCAGCGGCGTTGCCTGAGATTAAGATCCGGCTGTGTAAATATGTACTTCAAGCTCTTGTGATCTGTATATATCTCCGTCCTTTTTCCCATTAAGTAATGTCTCCATATCTTCAAAGCATGAACAACAGCTGCCAATTCTAAGTCATGCGTTGGATAGTTCCTCTCATGTTTCCGAAGTTGTCTTGAAGCATAAGCCACAACATGTCCTCCTTGCATTAAGACACATCCTAAACCATGACCAGATGCGTCACAATAGACCACAAACTCCTTTTGCATATCGGGCATCACCAATACCGGTGCACTGGTTAACCTCTTCTTCAATTCAGCGAAGCTTACCTCACATTCGGGGGTCCACTTGAAAGCAACTCCTTTCTCAAGCAACTTGGTTAGTGGTCGAGAGATCTTTGAAAATCCCTCGATGAATCGACGGTAATAACCAGCCATACCTAAGAATCTCCGTATATCATGTACACTCTCAGGTGTTTCCCACTTAAGGACATCGGCCACTTTGCCTGGATCCACTGCTATACCTCCTTCGGATATGACATGTCCCAAAAATGATACCTCCTTTAGCCAAAACTCACACTTGCTAAGTTTGGCATACAGTTGATGTTGGCGAAGCTTCTGTAGGGCCATCCTGAGGTGCTCCTCATGCTCTTCTTCCGTCTTGGAGTAGATAAGTATGTCATCGATGAATACTACTACGAACTTGTCCAAGTACTCCATGAAAACCTTGTTCATAAGATACATAAAATACGCCGGAGCATTGGTCAATCCGAACGACATAACGGTATATTCATATAATCCATACCGAGAGACAAATGCTGTCTTGGGAATATCCGACGGTCTAATCTTCAGTTGATGGTAGCCCGAACGAAGATCAATCTTGGAAAACACACATGCTCCTCTTAACTGATCAAATAAATCTTCAATCCTTGGTAGTGGATATTTATTCTTGATTGTCACCTCATTTAAAGCACGGTAGTCCACACACAACCTTTGAGTTCCATCCTTCTTAGGTACAAATATGACTGGTGCTCCCCAAGGCGATGAGCTAGGACGAATATATCCTTTTGCTAATAACTCCTCAATATGATCCTTTAGTTCAGCCAATTGTTTAGCATCCATTCTATATGGCCTCTTATATATTGGGGCCGTTCCAGGTACTAACTCAATGACAAATTCAATCTCTCGATCAGGGGGCATACCTGGTAAGTCTTCTGGGAATACATCCGGAAATTCTTTCACAACCCTGATGTCTTTGGTACTCTCAATATGGTTGAGTTGCACTACTGCTTCTTGTGTCTGATCTGGCTTGAATTCCACTGTGGTGCCATCCGGGTGTGTTAAGCAGACTGTTCTAGTTGCACAATGAATTACCCCTTGATTCTTTGTCAACCAGTCCATTCCCAGGATGATATCTAATCCTTGTGAGTCCAACACTATTAGGTTGGCCCAAAAGACTACCCCCCTTATGTTTATACTCACTTTTCGGCATAGATGCCTTGCCACCATCTCTCCTCCAGGAGAGTTTATCAATAATGGTCCATTCAAGAATGTAACTACCATGTCATGCTTCTTTATGAAATCCTTGGATATGAATGAATGTGTAGCACCCGAATCAAACAATATGGTGGCGGGGTGGGAGTTGACAGAGAACGTACCGATCACCACATCAGGTGCTTCCTGTGCTTGCTCCAGAGTCACATGGTTGACACGGCCAGTTGGGTTTTGCTGCTTCTTTGGACAACTGCTGGCATAGTGTCCCCATTCTCCGCACTTGTAGCATTGTACTCCTGCAGCATTATTTGGGCCCTTGTTGCCTCCTGACTGGTTTCTTGGGGGTTGGCCACTTGGACGGTTAGCTGGGGCTGAAGGGCGGGGTGGCTGCATCTGCTGGCGTGGGGGTTGCATTGGCTGGCGTGGTGGCTGCTGCTGCTGCTGGCGCATCGGCTGGTTGTAGGGAGTGGGTGGCCTGTAGTTGGAGTTGGGAAACCTCTGTCCCGAGTAGTTCATGGGACGAGTCATGTGAGTTGTAGGTGGAGGGTTGAGACGGGGGCGTACATTGCTGCTGGAGGCATGTGCTGCTAAGGTCAACTTCCTCTTTCTTTCGTCATCTTCCAGTTCCTTCTTAGTCCTTTCCACTTCAAAAGCTTTGTCTACTAACTTCTGGAAGTCGCCGTAGTCGCTGGAAGACATAGCAAACTTTAACTCTTTGTCCAGCCCGTTCTTGAAGCGGAATTGCTTCTTGGCGTCGGTGTCCACGTCTGTTGGGGCATAGCGGGATAGCTGGGTGAAGGCATTCAGGTAGGCCCTCACAGTCATACGGCCTTGCTTTAGCATCAGGAATTCTTCACGCCTGGCTTGTATCTCTCCTTCAGGTACGAAGTGATTGCGGAAGTTGGTTCGGAATTCTTCCCATGTAATATTTTCCGGGTCCTGGTGGGCTTCGGTGAAGGCGGTCCACCAGTCAGCTGCTGGTCCTTGAAGTTGATGGGAGGCTAGTAGCACTTTCTCCCTTCCTTCACAGTGGATGAGCCTCAGCTTGCTATCAATGGTACGGAGCCAATCATCGGCGTCCATGGGTTCGGTAACGGTGGCAAAAGTGGGTGGATGGGTGTTCAGGAAGTCCCTAAGGAATGACCTCGGTGGAAAAGGTGGTGGTGGCGGAAGGTTGTAGTTTGGTGGTGGTGGGGGTGGGGCTTGTTGCAGGTTGGTGACAATCTGGGTGAGGTTGTTAAGCAACTGGGTTTGTAGAGCCATCATCTGTTGCATTTGTTGAGATGCTGGGGCTCCTCGAGCACCCCTTGCATTCCATCCAGGGACACCTCCAAGTCCTTCATCCAGGGGTGGGTTACCCCGACCACGGCCTCTACCTCTTCCTCGTCCAGCCATCTGTGATAGAGAAGTTCATTGAGGTCTTAGAATAATAGATGAGATGAGAAAGGATATGCTAGGGTAACACGGTCCCAACTATATGCATCAAGGGTAATAGACATAAAACAAGTTCATTAATCAACTAGTGTGGAGGTGGACAAGATGCCTGAGCATTCCACCACTCACACGACGCCTAAACACGACTAAAGACATGGATGTGGACAGGATGCCGAAGCATTCCACAACTCATGTCGCAACCAACACACACAACATAAAGCAAACTACTAGCATGACAACATAAAAGATACAACTCAAGACTTGGGAGGGCGTAGCTACACGCTCTTACAAACTAAGGATAACTGTCCTGAGTCGACCAGCGGGGAAACGAGTCCACTCCTACTCGTCGGAGTCCTCCTCAACCTCCATCTCCGGGTCTTCTTCTTCTGAGTCTTCTCTTGAGTTCTCGGGGGAGTTCATGCGGCGATCCGGAGAGTTCGGGTCCCAAGGCTCCACGTCTGAAGCGTACTGCTGAGAGTTAGGATCAACTCCAGTGATCCTCGTGTAGCGTCGTCGAAGTCGCTCGTAGCGGTCGACCAGGTCCCTGCTGTCCTGCAGCTCCTGCTGACAACGCTGGAGTCGCGAAGACAACTCCACAACGTCGTCCACCAGCCTCTCGCACTGGGGGTGAGTCAAGCGTCCCTCGACGTCACGTCCAGTGAAGGCGGCTGTGCCACTAGGGCGCTGAGGGGTGTACGCGTGCTCCGTGCACCCAAGAAGGAACCTGTGGGCGTGGCTCCAGTAGGTAGTCGCCTCCCACGTGGCGTCCTCCTCAGCTGCACGCTGGGAGCTCCTCCAGGCCGGAGAGAAGTGCGAGTGCAGCAACTCCGAGTCGTAGTAGACGGCCAGCTGAGAAGTCCACTCCAGCTCACCAGTATAGGGTGCAAAGACCCTAGTGGTGTGGTAGACTAAGCGGACACGGTACTCACGGTACCCCGCAGCTCGAAGAAGAGAACGAAGACGGACGCGCATCCTCGAAGCAGCACTCCCGTTGGAGAGCAGTGTCGTCTCCCTCCGGGGTGTGTAAGGTGCGGAGCGACTGGCTAAGGCGTGCTGAGGGACACGACCTCCAGTCGACTTACGGGCCGTCTGCTTGGTCCGCGCCATCTACAAACATTTGAAAAGAAGAGAGTGAGATTAATAATTAATAAATCAAGTTAGGATAAAAACAAATAAGCAAAGCAAGGTAAGAAGCACAAGGGTTGAGATGAAGAGCACAAAGTTTTGGAAATACTATTTCATATGAAAATAGTATAGTCCTTAATTTTCGGCCATTTCTAACTAGGCTTGCGTCCTACGGGCAACACGGCTCTGATACCACTTTGTCACGCCCGGTCATCGTAAAGATGAACAGACGCTAATCACATGTACGCCAGGATCAGTTGAATCGTACATGCGTTGACGAAAGTGAAATACCATTACATTGCCATGTTCGATTACATAAATAGTCTTACAGAACGACCCGAAGGTCTACAAATACACACCACAAATATTTACAACACTAAACAGTTCAATACTACAGAAAGCAAGATAGGTAAGCGGGCTTCATTTCCACAGGCAGCCGTTGCGCGAGAGGTCGCCAGCCTAGATCAAGTCCTCCGGGTTGACGTAGAAGTCCTCCGGTGCAGCTTCTTCTTCTTCATACGCTAAAGGAGAATTAAACGCTTGAGTACATAAAGTACTCAGCAAGTGCGGGAAGAGAATGACATGATTGGCTAGGGCAAGGAAAGGCCAAATATGGCTTAGCACTATGCTTAGAACCTATCCTTAGCTTCCAATTATCAATATTATAATTCAATAAATAATCAACACATGATCACTGATACTGAAAGTACTCGAACCATAATGAACCATCATTTCCCAACCATAGTCTAATTATGAACTGGCCCCAAGCCGCTCTTGTCCGTGAGCACGGCTGTCATGACAGTTTTACCAAATCTCTGCAGAGAGTGTACCCTTTCCCCACAAGCAGTGATTTCATCCCCTGTTGCCAGGTGGACTAAGTGAACCTCCCTGAATGCCCGTGGTAGCTAACCACATTACACACTTCCTTTGGTGTGAGGCCAGGAGATCACAACATGGTCTTTACAAAGGTACTCCCGATTAGTGCTAGCCCTCTAAGGTTTCCACCACTGGAGATTCTCGGAGTAACCCTCCGCCCCAGAGCCCCCTCTTGAGCCTTGCGGTTCCAAGAGCAGATCACCCGCATCATTCCCCGCACCTTCCAGCCACTAGCAGTTCATCGGGAGAAACCTAATTAATTGACCAAGCTGCCCCATCTCAGTCTCGTGGTGGTACTATAAAGCTTAGTGGCTTCCTCCATAAACCGGTCCTTAGAATCCGGTGGTAACAATCCCCAATCCCGGGTCTCGTGCAAAATGCACCATACCAAAACTAACCAACCACCAGATTCCTATCCACTATCATTATGTATATTTATCACCAAATTAAAGTAACAATAAGGTTTAGCATAGATCATTTGTATGGTATCCCAATCCCAACATCTAAGCATGGCTAAGCATAAATAAAGCCTATCTACTTCCCAACCCATTTCAGGTAACAAGGAATGGTAAGGAACAGGGCATGTAAACATGAAGTAGGACATCAATTCAATTAGCATGCAACTAGCTAAATTCCTAAAATAGGTACAAGATGGTCAAGGGCACTTGCCTTCGTTGGAGACTTGAGAATTGACGAAGTCTTGGTCTTGGAAGTTGAGGTTAGGGTCGTAGAACGACTCTAGATATATGCCCAAGCAATGGCAAGAATAGAATAAAGCTAAATAAGTAAAGGCACGCAAAACAATGCATTCACACATACACATAGGCACAAAATTCTACACTAATGCGTCCCTACGAGGTATTTATCATTTATCATGGTCAAAGTATGCATTTTATATTTTTCCAAGAATTTTGGGATTTTATTATAGCCTAAAACCAATTTTATTGAATTATCTATAGCAAAAATGTATTTTAAAACCTTTATAATAATTAATCCAGGGGCCAAATATATTTTATCTGAACTCTACAATTAAGTCACAGCATAAAATAATTTATAAACATTTTTCATAGCATTCCTACACTTATTTATCATTTTTATCTAATTTCTACACCTTAAAATACAATTAAAAACTCTATTCAGCAATTAAATAAAAGTCCAGGGGCTATATAAATAATTTCCTATACTGCACAGGGACCATTTACATGAATCTACAAAATTACAGGGGTTAGAATGCTTATTTAAATGATTAAAAACCATTTTTAGGGATCCAGGGGCTAGTCTGCAATTTCCAGGGGCTAGATCCGAATTGCAGAAGAGTCCAGGGAGTAGCAACTAAGTCTCCAGGGGCCTGGGTGTAAATGCGGAGGCGGGAAATGGTGCTTTAAACGTGGGCCGTCGGATGCAGGATGAACGGCCTGGATTTTATTATACCGAAACGGTATGGGGTTCTAATCTCAGCCGTTGGGGGTTAACCGACGGCAGGGATTGAGCCACGTCGCCTCAGGCGACGCCGGCGACGCACGGCACGGCGGCGCTGGAGTCCGCGGCGGCGATCTCGCCGGAGATCGCCCAAACGGCGATGCCGACGTCCAAACTACGCGCTACAAGCATGAATCGAGAGAGGAGAGGTAGGGGAACTCACCTAGGGGAGTGTCGGGGCACGAAATCGGTCGGAAGGTGGTCGGCGTCGAGGAGTAGCGGCGGTTGGCGTCGGTGCTCGTCGGCTCCGGTGATTCCCCGACGTTCTCCCTTTCCAACCTTGTCCGGCGATTTCCTGGCGGCGAAGTGAAGATGTTAGAGGGGTAGATGAGGTGCTGCAACCGCCGGCTAGCCGGGAACGTGCGGGACAGACCTTGGGGACGGCGAGGCTAGGGTTTGGCGCGGGGAAGGGGGAAACAGAGGGGGAGGGCGGAATTTATAGGTCCGGGGGAGGCGGTGGTTGCCGGCGCACGCGAGGGGGGTTTTCCCGGGGTGATCGCGACGTGGGCGAGCGGTTGGAGAGGGGGGGGGGTGCGGAGTGGGGGCGCGGGGCAGGCGGTTGGCGCGGCGCGCGCGGGGAGAAGGAAGAGGGAGGAAGGGGGTGGCGCCGACAAGCGGGCCCCGCCCGGCAGAGAGAGGGAGAGAGGGGAGAGGCTGGCTGGGCCGCGGGAGATAATAGAAAATGGGCCAGGGGAGGGAGAATCGGCCCAGGAAGGGGTTTATTCCTTTTTCTTTTTCTTTTTCAATTCTTTTCTTTTGATTTGAATTCAATTTCAACTTTGAACGTTTGCTACACGTTTGAATTGCTAAAATTCACCCAAAAATGCATACACTCATGATCAAGGGTTTTGAGCACTATTTGTTCAAAAATTATGGGTGTTACAATCATGGATGGTCACCTTAAGATTTTCAGCTGGAATGTTTGGGGCCTGAACATGCCCACTAGGCGTGATGCAGTCAGAACCATGATTCAAGCTGTCAACCCAGCAATCGTATGCCTCCAAGAAACCAAGCTATCCCAGCTTGATAGCTTGGGTGCCCTGCATTTCCTTGGGCAGTTTACCATCTCCATCACAATCACCAACCGTGTCACCTCTAATACGGCAAGGCTAACCGGTGTTTACGGCCCGACACTAGATTCTCTGAAAGATGAGTTCTTCTCGGAGCTCAGCCCGTGTCAACCAGCTATTGACATGGCCTGACTCTGCTTCGGAGATTTTAACCAAATTTACATGGCAGCAGATAAGAATAATGAAAGGACTAATGGCAGGTTAATGAGGGCCTTCCGTCCTGTACTGGACAATGTTGAGTTGTCTGAGATCAGGCTGCATAACAGAAAGTTTACATGGTCCAATGAGAGATCTCAGCCAACCTTAGTCCGGCTATACCGGATGTTTCTATAATAAGGATTGGGACGTCATGCATCCTGATCTTACCCTTCAAGCACTTTCAATCTAGTATCTCAGATCATTGCCCGATCTTATTGGCTCCGCTAATCAAACCACCGACCAAGGCTTTTTTCCGGTTTGAAAGCTTCTTGGTCAAAGTGCCCAGGTTTCTTGCAGGTGGTCCAGTCGGCTTGGAGTACTCAGGTCCCAGGACAAATCACCACAGAGTATCCTTCATAACAAGCTGCAGACTACGGCATGAGCTCTTAAGAAATGGAGTAGAGCACTCCTTAAGAATACTCATCTACAGATGACAATTGCTCATGAAGTTATTTTCAGGGCTCGACTATGCACAGGGAAAGCAGAGTCTTAACACAACCGGAGCAAATTTTGAGGAAGAATCTAAAGCTGCGGGTCCTGGGTCTAGCCGCGGTTGATCGTGCCAGACGGAGGGCAGGCATCAAGAATACAGTGGATTAAAGAAGGGGATGCGTGTACACGTTTCTTTCACATCAAGACCAATGTACGGAAAGAAGGAAGAAATTCATACCTTGCTTGCGCGACTCGGCTGGCAATTCTCAGTGGGAGGCACGATCAAAAAGAAGCAATTCTGTTCCAACACTTCTGTTCAATCATCGGCTGCCGTCAGCAAAGGTCATGCACCCTGAATTGGGAACAACTTCATCTCCCTACTATCCATGATCAGGGCCTGATTGCCCCCCTTTTCCGAACACGAAATCTGGCAAGCCCTTTGTGATATGCCGACAGAAAAGGCTCCAGGGCCCTGATGGTTTTTCGGTCTTATT
>JAYESD010000466.1:0-15000 GCA_036927565.1 Tuctoria greenei
GGACATCGATCATATATGTCACTTATGGTTTATGATTATTTATTGAGATATGGAAAATGAATTGCAGTGCATAGGAATCTGGCGGGTTAGTTTTAATAGTATGGTGAAGTATGCACGAGACCTGGGAATGAGATTTCGATCTTGCCGGGTTCTAAGAACCAGTTTATGGAGGAAGTCACTAAGCTTTATAATATCGCCACAAGACTGAATATGGGGCAGCCTTGTCAATTAATTAGGCCTCTCCCAGCGTAATATTGGTGATCGAATAGTGCGAGGAATTGGTTCAGAGTTACTGGGATTTGCATGGCTCAAGAGGGGGCAACTGGGGTGTTGAGACGCAGTTATTGGCTCGCACTTTTGTATAGGGGCGAAACCTCAGAGGGCTAGTACGCGTCGGGAGAACCTTTGTAAAGACCTCGTAGTGATCTCCTAGCCACACACCTACGGAAGTGTGAAATGTGGGTTGCACACTACTGGCGTCAGGGAGGTTTATTTAGTCCACCTGGCAACTGAGGATGAAATCACGGCTTGTGGGTAAAGGATACATTCTCTGCAGAGAATGAAAAACTGTCATGACAGCCGTGCTCACGAACAAGAGGGGCTTGGTGTCGAATTCATAACTAGTCAAGTGTTGGAATGGTGGTTGGGAATAGACATTGGTATTGGTTCTTTATTTATTATTCTGTTATGGTTGGCATTATTCACCTAGATGTAGGTTGCTAATGAAAGCTAAGGATAGATTTAATTCTTAGTGCTTAAACCAGTATCAGCCTTTCCTATTTGATTGGCCTTCATGTCATTTATTTCCCACACTTACTGAGTACTCTATGTACTTGTCAGTACCCGCCATACCGGGTACCCTCGCGCACAAGCTAGATCCGCCTAGGTACCCCGCCTCCCAGCAGAGGCACGGTTCGAGGGCGCCACATGTTTAGAAGATCCGGACCCGTCTGCCTTAGATACGGGGTCCAGGGTACCTGCAAGAGACCCTAAAGAAGAGTTCAACTCCCCCTAGGAGACTAGCTCCCAAGCAGCCACGTGTCCAGCCGGAAAGGATCCCTCTCCCCTGTGAGACAAGGCTCCGAAGCTGCCACATGGTCCAAGACATCATACGGGCCACCTCTCGTATAGGCGGGCTCCAGCGCTGCCATGTGTCTCGCACGACGGGACCTGACCTCCTCCGCAGAGGTGAGCTCCCAAGCTGCCAAGTGATCCGCAAGACGGGACCCGACCTCCTCCGCGAAGGTGAGCTCCCGAGCTACCACGTGGTCCGTAAGACGGGACCTGACATCCTCCGCAAAGATGAGCTCCCGAGCTGTCACATAATCCAGCCACTTGCCCTGGACGGAGGGTTGCGGGAGTTAAGAGAGCGGTGCGCCTTGTCCCTATCAAGGATTGAAGATACACAGCTTCCCTAGACGCATGGCATGGCGCACGCCTAATGTTAGATACCGCTACGACCAATTGCATCACAATGAAGACGTCGCAGGCCTATCCCACTCCGCCAAGTGGGTACCTTACGGCGACACTGAAAGTTGGACGGGACATCTCCTGCCCTTGTGAGCAACAACGCATGGGCTACTGACGACTCAGGCGGCAAGACGGTGAGTCTTCAAGGCCACGGTCAGAGCAAGCTTATGTGAGAAGCCTTAGATCGTTAGGATAAGATCACCTCGCGACCACCAGTTGGGCCCTAGACCCCACTTGTAAGGCGTCCGCCCTTGTCAATAAAAGGACCAGACCGCCACCATTAAAAAGGATCCAACATCGATTCCTCGATACACACACACGCACACACACCCACTAGCAATACAATCCACCGTGGAGTAGGGTGTTTCGCTCCTTGCAGCCCAAACCACGTCTAAACCACCATCTCATATACTCTCATACGCACGTAACTTTATTGAGGCCTCAGCCCCGCCGAACAAGAACCTCTGCGGGCTGCTCCTTAGTAGATCCGGAGGAAGTGTCGCATTAACACTTTGACATTTGGCACACCAGGAAGGGGCAATTTCCCTCAAAAAAGTGGTAGCGCTTTCACCACAATGGTGTTCATCAGGCCCGTGGAAAGCAGTTTATGTGGTCGTCGTATAGTGACTAGATCCGTCGCTCGAGCAACACTCTTTGGTCGGTCACGCCCCCGTGCAGGTACGGCTGGCCAGAACGGTGCGTCAGAACCATCCCGGCCCAGTTGGCTCCCCCTACGCCGCTGATAGCAAGCCCGAAGAGCGCTCTGGCAGCAACCAGGGCTCTTCTCCAACACCCACCGTCGCTGAGCGCTTCCCAGGGAGCGGCTCAACAATGGGTCCAAGACATCGACCACTTCATCGTTACAGCCATCAACTCCCCCAACAGAGGAAGGAGTCATGTGTCACTGTCACGCACACCGTCCTTCGACCGTCGCACCGCCAAATCCCGCTCCTCCAGGCCTACGAGCGTTGGCCGGCTCCCCACGGAGGACCTCAGGGCTGAGCTTGACCATCATCAAGCTCACATAGACGACCGAGTCATCATCGAGCGACAGTGAGAGAGGCAGCGCAACCTCGACACCGAATATGGTGCCCAATGCCCTGTTCATGAGGTGTCCTCCGCCCAGGGTGCACCGCAGGTAAACCCTCCGCCACCTAACCAGGAGTATGTCGGCTCGACGGCCCCCCTGCAGTATTCGGTGCAGCAGGGCATGCAGCAACAGTACTTGGCGCAGCCAGTACTGTTGCAGCAACACATGGCACAACCGGTGCCACAACCGCAGGTCCCGCAGGCACCACACGTTGTGCAGCAGACCCCCCTAGGGTATGCTACCCCGTATGCCTCTCTGGCAAAGCCCATTGGAGGCTGCACGGCGTTGGCTCCGCACCTCCGCATCGCGACGTGGCCACGCAAGTTCCGACCACATATGCCGAAGAATTTCGACGAAAGAATCTACCCAACCGAGTTCCTGCAAATCTACACCACGACGCACCATGCTGCAGGGGCGGATGAGACCATCCTGGCGAACTACTTCACAGTCTCCCTGATCGGATCAGACCGCTCGTGGCTGATGAACCTACCTGAGGGGTCTATAACCTCTTGGGACGAGTTGTGCTGGCAGTTCACGGTGAACTTCGGCAGCTTCAACACGTGCCCCGGCACCGAGCTCGACCTCCACGCCGTGCGAAAGCAACCCAAGGAGATGCTGAGATCATTCATCTAGCATTTCTCCCACGTACGCAACTCCATCCCCAACATCCCGAGTGCCTCTGTCATAGTGGCATTCCGCCAGGGAGTGCGTGACCACAAGATGCTCGAGAAGTTAGTCATGCACAACATGCAAGATGTCTCCGAGCTTTTCTCCATCATCGACCGGTGTGCCAGGGCGACAGAAGGTCGTGACTAGCATGCTCAGCCTGCCTTCAGAGCAGGCGGGGTTGGCCAAACTGGAGAAGGTATTGTTACCCCTGGTAGCAACAAAAAGAAGAACAAGAACCGGGGTGGCGGCCAAATCAAGCTGCTGCATGGGTCCCCCGTCGCGGCAGCTGCCACGACCGGAGGTGGCAAACCACCACACCTCGAGAAGCGTCTGCATCAGCCACCTGCACTGACGATAGTGTCGAGCCCTGCCCGGTGAACAAGACATGCGAACACACCGTGAGCGAGTGCCGAGAGATCAAGAGCTGCGTCCAATGCTACCAAGAGCGGGCGCAGCAGCGCCCGGACAACGCCCCCTTCTGCTAGCGGGAGGGCAAGCAGAAGGTTGACCCCAAGGTCGACGATGACGAGGAGATGGAGTACCAGACGCAAGAGCGGGCCGTCAAAGTGGTCCACCAAGATGAGGACTCCAACGCCAGCAGCAACCACGAGTGTAGGCCCGCCCTGTACCGATTTATGGCCGTAGACCACTACGGCTACCTTGTCCTGAAGATGCCAATCCCCTCTGGCATCATCAGGATCCGCAGAGATCGCACTGCAGCGGTGTTAACCTTGGAGCAACTCCAAGCCCTCTCAGCAGACCCGACACCTGTCCTGGGTGGCACTGGATCAAGTCAGCCTCCGCCGAGCTTGCGTCAGCGTGGAGCACCCGCTGCGCCCCGGCTGCAGCCCTCCGGCAGCACTGACACCCCCGTCAAATCTTCCAAGCTCAGTCCCGGCTATGCTCAGACCACTCGCAAGGCGGGCGGTCAAGGCATGAAGTAGGGACACTCGCTCATCGCCCCTCTAGCAGCTGTTGATAGCAGGTTGCCCTGCAATCATCACAGCTACCCTTGGAGCTTTGGGCACCCCTATTGTAAATATTAAGCTTAGTAGGACAGTGTAAAGGTTTTCATTGGACCTAGGAGCAGCACTAAGGACAGCCGAGCTCCGGGAGGGTCAGGTCCAGAGTGTGCAGTCATGTGACACCCGGTTCTGAAAAATTAACCAAGTGAACGCATATGTGTGCCCAGGACGTTCAACACACATACACGAGTGCATTCACAAAAGAGTATACAGGAAATTACCACAAAACAAGATTAATTAAGCTCATTTATTACACAAACCAGATTATCCTCGAATGCGGGCACTAATGAATATTAATGACAAGTTTCAACTAATGCAGCGGAAATAAACTAATGAAGTAACTAAGCAGCTAAGCAAAGGGTATAGCGCAGCTCCAACACTCCACAGGCAAAGCTGACGGTAGACACAGCCTAGAACTTCGCATTATCACCATTAAACTCCCAATCCTGACCTGCAACTGTTGGTGCGGGAATTGCAAGAGTGAGTACATGTCGTACTTAGCAAATGTGGAAAGTATGACATGTAGCTGATTCAAATGACAAATATAATAAAGGCTAAGTGCTGAAAAGTACATTAAAACATTTGAAAAGCAATATATCATATGTATGTGAAATAATCCAATCATAAACCATGTAACCATCATAATACCAGTCCATATTCATTACCATCATCCATATTCCAGATTTCTCATTACCAATAACCATAATCAATATCAGAATTTGATTCATAACCCGCCATAACCGTATCATTAACCAAAACCATTACCAAACCATCCCAATACCAAGTTTCCCCTAATCATGTGAGGGTCCAGGTTCCTCATGACCGGGAGCACGGCTATCATGATAGTTTTAAGACACACTCTGGAGAGGTTGTACCGCTTTACCCACGTGTTTGTGATTTCATCACCTTTCGATGACTATAGAATCTCAATTATGCCGTCTCACAGTTCCTTAGGTGTATGGCCAAGAGATCACAAAATAGCCTTTACAAAGGGATTACTAGCCTATTTAGACCCCACTGAGGTTTCACCGGTGGCGATGCCTCCAATTGAGCACATCTTCAACAAAGGGCCCCCTCTTGAGCCTTTCGGATCCCAAGGTAGTCCCTCCAATCATCAACAAACCCAATCCGACTACCCCTTCCCCGAGCATTCTTAATGGTCCAAATAGCACTAGCAAAGCCCTAATTAATCAGCTACGCGGCACCCATACTTGGCCTCGTGGTGGCACTGTAAATCCTGGATGGTCGCTCCATGAACCGGTCCTTAGATCTAAAGCAAGCTAACCACCATAACATCCAACCCATCCACATACCAGCTTGCTTAGATCACCCATTACCATATCATATTAACCAGTCCGTGTTAATCATAATCTCATAAATGCAAAATTAAATAGTATAGTTGTTTTCTCATCCCAATTAATTAAGCAAAGAAAAAATGTAAAAAGCTCATCCCGACTCTCTACTATGAATTTGAAGTGACAAGGGTGGTTAAACAAAACTAGTAAACTTCCTATCATAGGATTCCCATCAAATTGACACAAGCATGCAGTTTGCAAACAAAACATTTATTTTAAAAACAGGATCAATATACTTCAAGGACACTTGCCTTGCATCAATAACTCTTGGTGCTGGAGATCCCCCGCGGCACTGTCTAGCGCAAATCCGTCTAATCCGCACAATAAACATACAAGACAAGAAACACAATCAAAAAGTGCACAAATATTACTCAATATGACATGATATGCATTATTGATGCAAATGCAAGGTAAAACTAGTTAATAAGTTGCTTTTAATGTTTATTAACTAGTTTTAATAGTTATTTACAAGTTTGGTCAAGTTTGGAATTGATTCGAAACAATTTAGATTTAATTCAACAAGAAATAGATTGCAAAATCAGGCAAGTCCGCAGGAGGCCGGATTAGTCCGCACTGCGCAGGAACAACATATTAGGGTTTTCTAGATCGACGTGAATTTGGGGAAACAGGGTCGAATTCACGTAGGAAAAGGAAGTAGAAGGTATACCAGCTGTTTAGGACTCCAATGAATCAATTATCTTGGAGGCAACACTTGGATCTTGATGATTTAGGGTTGATGAAGAACTTGATGGTGAATTGTTGACGAAGAACGCGAAGTTGATGGATATTTTGATCCTCTTTCGTTTGCTCCTCTTCTTCTTCTTGCTCTAGATCTCCTTCTCCCTCCTTGGTGGCGTCTACTCACGAGCTAGGGTTTGGGTGAGGTTGGAAAAGTGGCAAATAGATGTCAAGCCAAGGGGTGGGGTTGTTTATATAGAAGTGGAGGCTAGGGTTAGATGGATTTTGAGTTTGAGAGGAGTAGAGACCAGTTTAGAATCCCACATGGGCTCTAAAAGAGTTAGGCATGACGTCCCTAGGCCCACTTAACGTAAAACCCAAGAAGCAAGTCATGAAACAAAATATCAACTCGGAGTCGCGATTTATCGGACAAGTCCGAAAAGCACCGGACTAGTTCGAAGTTGGTTAGAGAGAAATCAGACAAGTCCGGACTGGACATCGAACAAGTATGAACTTATCCAGAGGGGAAAAACAGACAAGTCTGGCCAAAAATCGGACAAGTCTGACTTTAGTCAGAGGGGAAAACGGGCAGGTCCGCTGGAACTACGGACTAGTCTGGACAAGTCTAGGGACTTAGCAAAATTTTCAAGGAATTGGAACACTGGAGTAGTCCGCACAGGACCGAACAAGTCCAAAAGTGTCCAGAGGGAAATATAGACTAGTTCGCAGAAAAACGGACAAGTTCGTTTGAAGTTAGTGAGAAGTCGGACTAGTCCACACTTCCCATAATTCTTAAGTGCAGTTTTGTTTCTAACTCATTTTAAACTTGTTCTTTTTTATGTTGCTCAATATTAAACATGTATATGAACTTCTGCAATGCATGATGAATGAAAATGAGGGTGTTACAAGTCAGCTTGGCTTGGTCCCGAAACCTAAGCCTGTACACCATGCCTGCCTCTCTCATCATCCTGAAGCAAGTCGTTGCCCTCTTTTGTAAAAAGTCTGTCTCCCCCTATGAACACCGATAAAGAATCACTATTTTACTTAATGTTTTCTTAAAAACATTGTTCATTTAATTACGCACTAATTTTATAATCATACACGGTTATACATTTTGTAACTCACCCATGCTGAAGACATGCAGTCCTGCTACGCGCGTGTTCGGTTGAGGTACCTGCAGTGTGTGACAGGTTCTTCCGGCTACTCTCATCATTAGGGTCCTGTGGTGCCAGAAGGCTTCCCAGGAAAGGCCTCTGCCGAGCAGGAGGTCCAGGAGGTGTAAACTGCTTAGCCTGGTCTTGTACCCTAAGAATACACACCCTGCATCCCAGGCTACAGCCGAGTACTGGAGCCAGAAAGCTCACACCCTGAGGACGGCGGGAGCCAGACCCCGGAACACCAATGCATCGAATTACCCAAGCCCCGTGCGTCAGTCCAAGACAGTAAGACCTGACAAAGCTAAGGGAGAGGAACAGGTAAACCGGCGAGCAGACTAGTCCCCCCCTCTTTCTATCATATGTGCAGGACATCCAGCTCTGGCACCCACTAAGGGGTCTGCCGTCGACGTCCCTATGACGATGGTGGATGACACCGAAGCAACCAGCTCCAGCACCTCCCAAAGGGCTTACTGTCTACGTCTCTACGACGATGGTGGACGATGCCGGAGCAGCCACCTCCGGCACCTAGCAAGGGGCCTACTGTCGACGCCTCAGCACGGCGACGACAGCAACAAGCGCGGTTAAGTGAGTAAACTCTCCTGCCTCTCTTTTGTTGCTAACAGGGTTCTCTTGTGATAGCCTATACACCAAGGGCCTGCCGTCGACATCTCTATGATGATGGTGAACGACACCAGAGCATCCAGCTCCGACACCTCCCAAGGGGCCTGCCGTCGACGTCTCTACGACGATGGTGGGCGACGCCGGAGCACCCAGCTCCGGCACCTCCCAAGGGACCTGCCGTCGACGTCTCTACGACGATGGTGGATGACGCCGGAGCACCCAGCTTTGGCACCTCCCAAGGATCCTGCCGTCGACACTCCTGCGGAGATGGTGGATGACGGTAGAGCACCCAGCTTTGGGACCTCCCAAGGGCCTGCCGTCGACGACTCTACGACGATGGTGGACGACGCTAGAGCAACCAGCTCCAGCACCTCGCAAGGGGCCTGCCGTCGATGCCGTAGCATGTCAACGACAGCAACAAGCGCGAATAAGTGAGTAAACTATACTGCCTCGCCCTTGTTGCTAACATGGTTCTCTTGTGATAGCCTGTACACCAGGGGCCTGTCGTCAATGACTCCACGATGATGATGGACGACGCCAGATCATCCAGATCTAGCACCTCTTAAGGGGCCTACTGTCGATGTCTCTACGAAAGTGGTGGGCGACGCCAGAGCAGCCAGCTCCGGCACCTCCCATAAAGCCTACCATTAACGTCTCTACAACGATGGTGGACGACTCCAGTGCAACAAGCTTTGGCACCTCGCAAGGGGCCTGCCGTCGACGCCTCAGCACGTCAACGACTGCGACAAGCGCGGATAAGTGAGTAAACTCTCCTTCCTCCCTCTTGTTGCCAACAGGGTTCTCTTGTGATAGCCTGTACACCAGGCGCCTTCCGTCGATGTCTCTACGACGACGGTGAACAACACCAGAGCATCCAGCTCCGACACCTCCCAAGGGGCATGCCGTTGACGTCTACGATGATGTGGGCGATGCTGGAGCACCCAGCTCTGGCACCTCTAAAGGGGCCTGCCGTCGACGTCTCTACGACGATGGTGGAGGACGCTGGAGCACCCAGCTCCGGCACCTCCCAAGGGGCCTACCGTCGACGCTCCTGCAAAGATGGTGGACGACGCCGAAGCACCTAGCTCCGGCACCTCCCAAGGGGTCTGCCGTCGACGTCTCTACGATGATGGTGGGCGACATCAGAGCAGCCAGCTCCGGCACCTCCCAAGGGGCCTGCCATCAACGACTCTACGATGATGGTGGACGACGCCGGAGCAACTAGCTCCAACACCTCGCAAGGGGCCTGCCGTCGACGCCCCAACACGTCAACGACAACAACAAGCACGGATAAGTGAGTAAACTCTCCTGCCTCACCCTTGTTGCTAACATGGTTCTCTTGTGATAGCCTGTACACCAGGGGCCTCCCGTCGATGACTCCACGACGATGTTAGACGATGCTAGAGCATCCAGCTCTGGCACCTCCCAAGGGGCCTGTCGTCGACGTCTCTACTATGGTGGTGGGCAACGCTAGAGCAGCCAGACCCGACACCTCCCAATGAGCCTACCGTCGACGTCTCTATGAAGATGGTGGACGACGCCGGGGCATCCAACTCCGGCACCTCGCAAGGGGCCTGCCGTCGATGCTTCAACATGTCAACGACAGCGACAAGTGCGGATAAGTGAGTAAACTCTCCTGCCTTGCTCTTGGTTCTAACAGAGTTCTCTTGTGATAGCCTGTAAACTAGGGGAAGCCATCGACATCTCTACAACGATGGAGGGCGACGCTGGAGCAGCCAGCTCCGACACCTCTCAAGGGGTCTGCCGTCGACGCTCCTGCGAAGATGGTGGACGACGTCGTAGCACCTAGCTCCGGAACCCCCCAAGGAGCCTGTCATCGACGACTCTACGACGATGGTGGACGACACCGGAGCAACCAGCTCTAGCACCTCGCAAGGGGCCTGCTGTCGATGCCCCAACACGTCAATGATAGCAACAAGCGTGGCTAAGTGAGTAAACTCTCCTGCCTCACCCTTGTTGCTAACAGGGTTCTTTTTTCATATCTTGTACACCAGGGGCCAACCGTCGGTGACTCTACGACGATGGTGGACGATGCTGGAGTGTCCGGCACCTCCCAAGGGGCCTGCCGTCGACGTCTCTACGACGAGGGTGGGCGACGCCGGAGCAGCCAGCTCAGGCAACTCCCAAGGAGCCTACTGTCGACGTACCTACGAAGAGGGTGGACGACGCCAGAGAATCCAGCTCCGGCACCTCCCAAGGGGTTTGCCATCGACGTCTCTGTGATGATGGTGGACGACGCCAGAGCAACCAGCTCTGGCACCTCCCAAGGGGCCTGCCGTCTACGATGGTGGGTGACACCAAAGCAATCCACTCCAATTCCCCTGCTCCGCTAGGGGCCCATCGAAGACATACTATGATCAAGTGGTAGATGTGTACAACCAACTAACCACATCTACCAAGAGGCCTCTAAGGGGGTCCCATAGGCAGGAAGTCAACGGACAACACTTCGGCCATATCAATTGTGCAATCGTTGGTCCTCAAAAACAAACTAGCTCGGTAAAGGTTCTTCAAACCCTTACGATGCTAAGGACTCAGAACAACAGTTGAGAAGCGCAAAGAGAACCTAAGAAGTCAAATACAAATTCAGATTCATTAGGGAATATTTACAAAGGGGCGAACCCCAGATACAAAGATGAGATGCCAGCCTCAGTCCCTGGCGAATTGCGCGATGACATGTTTGGCAACATTCTTGACCTCTGCCGCTGTTGTCTCCTCGCGCTCTTCAACGGGGCCTTCAAAAATTGGCTCTAGTGGAAGATTAGGGTAACAGCTCCGGTAGCACACCAGGACATGGGATGCCAGCGTCTCTGCCACCGCCCTACCCTCGACTTCCAGACGCTGAACCAGCTGACGCTCCTGAAGATCGAGCTCCCGGGCACGGCGTTCCATCGTGCACTCCCGGGCTTGGAAAATGAGATCGTGCAGGAGAAGCTCCTGATGCTCAGCTGAGTGTTGTGGCCGATCCCGTGCCAAGTCCCTCTCCCGGAGCTCCAGATCTTCAATATTGGATATATTAATGCAGTTGAAATGAAAGATTTTAAACTTTAGAACCATAATTGAAATGATCGAGTTCAAATTAGTGATAATGATAAGAAGAAGAATAAGAATGTAAAAGAACATAAATAATAATAATTATAAGAATAATCATAAAAGCATGCATTCATCATGTTAATGAAATTAATTGAAGACTAAAAAATTAAAATCACGGCGAAAATTTTGGCCAAATTTGAAGTTTATAGTGGGCAATAGAAGGAAAAGGGAATAAAATTAATATATGATAATGAGTGATAGTATTTTTAAATTAGATAAATAATACATTTTCCATCTTGAGTGATTATATGTGGAAAATATATATATAAATTACAATTACTAGATAAATACGTTTGAATTCAAATAAAGTATAGAAATGATAAAGACAACCCTATCAGACCTTGTAGCACTATGTTTGAACTTATAATAGTATTGGTAATAAGATCTATAAATGAATACAATAAAAAAGGTGTAAATTTGTGCGACAACGAAATACTCTCTTAAAACTATTTAAAACAATTTCATCGTGTTGCGCTTCTTTATTGTGTGACGTATTGAACTTTTAAAAGTTTAAAATAAATTGTTTAACACCTAAAGTAGAAACGAAACCAACATTAAATTACTTGCAAAAACAAATGATAACTTGTCAATTTATTAAAACATAGATCATTACATTCCAACATTTTAGAATCTCGGGGCAGGATTCCGTTTAAGGGGGGTAGAATTGTAACACCCACATTTTCAAAACAAATAAATAAAATGGAGTGCATATGTTTGTGCATTTTTGTTTGATTGTTTGAATTCAAACGAATAAAATTTGCTAAGATTATAAATTTGAAAATAAATGAAAAAAAAAAGAAGGGAACGACTGCTATGCAATCTGTACTCCTGTGCAAGCGTGCAATCTGTGAATCTCAGCCATTGGATGGACATTTAAGGGTGAATACCATTTTACACATAGATCCTTCCTTTTTACACAAGCAGATGTAAGGATTTATGTGTAAAATGTCAGCCACCCTTGGATGTCTATCCAATGGTTAAGATTCGCGGATTGCACACTTGCACAGAAATGCAGATTGCATAGCAGTCATTCCCAAAAAAGAAAGGAAAAAAGAAAAGAATAAAAAGCCTACCTAGGCCAAGGTTCCCACCCGCAAGGCCCAAGTCTCTCTCCCTCCTTTTCTTTTTCTCTCCGCTGGCCCAACACTCCATCCTTTTCCCTCAGCCTAGCGCACCCTGCACTAGCCCACCTGCGCGCCTCCTCCCATCTCTCACTTCCACACGGGCCCCACCTGTCAGCCTTGTCTTCCCCAACAACAACTGCCGCCTCTCCTTCCCTCTTCGCGTTGCTCGCGCGTGCCCGTGTTGTGCCCCCAGCAACTGCCGCCCCAATCAAACGCCTCTCCCTACAAGCAACCCTTCCGCGCCCCCACTCTTCCCCACTCTCCATTTTACCTTGCCCTCACTCGTCGAAACCCTAGCCCACAACCACCGCCATGGCTGCACCCGACCATGCTCGATGCCCCACGATTCCTTGGCGTTCCGGCTGTCTCGGACAAGCCGTCAAAGTTGGCAACGCCGCGCCGCCCCCGTAGGGCTCTTCCACGATGAATTTCACCAGTGGAGCCACCACTCGATGTCCCTAAAGTCCGATCGTCGATCTCGCCATCGCCAGCTCATCTCTGGCCATTTCTCCTCGTGCGCGTTGCCCTAGGTGAGTTGCCCCTCCTCTCCTCTTTCTCCCCGTCATTTTCCACCGTTGATTTTGTCCCTGGAGCGCTGATTCGACAAGCTCCGGCGAGGCCGCCTTGCCCACTGCCGGTGCCGCCCACCTCACCGATGGCGATGTGGCCATTCCCAGGCCGCCCATTCTTGGCCGACGGCCGAGATTAGAAGGCTCCATACCATTTCAATTGTTTAAAATCCAAGCCATCCACTTGAGATCCAACGGCCGAGATTAGCTCAAGCAATAACCCTTGTCATTTTACACATAAAACCTTACAATTTAAAAAGAATTTTCAGATAGATCTCAGTTTTATAGAAACACCCATGTATTTAATTATAATTCTATAAATGTTATTAAAATGTGTAAAACTTGCTGGGAGCCCCTGTTAGCTTGACTAATTACATTTTAAGCAATCTGCAATTTACATAGAAGCCCCTGAATCTGTTAGAAATAATATTAGGCCCCTGATCATGGTCTGTTTTTACATAGAAGTCCCAACAGTAGTAAAAATTTACAATAAAAATATAAATGTTAATATATTTTCAGGAAATCACTCTCATAATTTTTATTACCAATAGTAGTCTCGTTTATTTTTGAATAATTTGTATTGATTATAGGGTAAATATAATAAATACCCAATTAACATATAAAATATTAAATTAATTCTAGGAAACTCAAAATAAATCAAAATAAAATCTATAAATTTTATAGTATTTATTTTATAATTAAACCTTGTCTGTATTAATTATTTTAACTCCTAATTAATGTCACACTTGCTCAATTAATTGTTAAACCATTAAATATTAATACTAGACATATTTTTATTGTGAAAATATGTATACATAAATATATTGAAATATCCATATTTTATTAAAATAATATAAAACCTTAGAAAATGAAGACAAAATAATATAAACTCACAGATAATATCTAATTTTCTTAGAAAGCCATATTTGCATAATATAATTCCTTTTATCATTTGAATAATTACTATAATTACATAGTTTGAATTGGAAACTTAACTATAATGCAACAAAACAGTCATAAGTACAATTTAAGTCATCGTAATAATATTTGAAATGCGTGTATGGTGTACTGTTAGTGATTGCTTTTATTCCTATTTTGACAGTAGTTTATACGCATGCGTATCTCGACCAACAAGCGACGTGAAGATATGGATATAAAGAATTCCATCAAGAAGACTGAGCAGCTAAACAATATAGGGCATGTGCCATTGACCATCTTGTACCTATTTTAAGGATTATAGTTAGTTGCATGCTTAATTAATATGAATCCTATTCTATTTACTGTTCTATATAATTCCTTGTCGCTCGATATGGAAAGGGTGGTACTTAGGGTACTGATTTACGCTTAGCCATGCATAATAGATGGGGGAAACATTGATCATTTATGTCACTTATGGTTTATGATTATTTATTGAGATATCACAATGTAAGAAACCCAAATAGGAGACAAAGATGGGCGATGCGCTCAAAGGAGGGTGTCTCTGATATGGTTAAGCGAGGTGTGCCCACTTCAGCGAGGATCTGACATGGCTCAATTGAAGGTACAAGGAGACGAGTTACAATACAACCTGTCTCAGTTAAGTAGGTATCTGCGATGCGCCCTCCTCTTTGAACACAAGAAAAAAGTACAAGATACAAGAAAAGAAAAAACAACATCAACTAAAAACAACAAAAGAAAACCTAAATACTCCTCCTTCTCCCCCTCCTCCTCCTCCGGCGGCCATCCGGCGCCAGTGCAACAGGAGTCCTTGCCGGCTGCTCCACCGATTGCTCCGCCTGGTCCAGATCCGACAGTGCAACCTCACGACCGATGTTCCTCACCATCGCCGCCACCAGGATATTGCGACCCTCGGCGCCGAGCACCTCGGCCATCATCTCGAGCAGACTCTGGAACCGATCGAACAACTTCTCGAATAGCATCTCGAGCAGCTCGTTGTTGAGCCTCTCGGGGGAGCGGCAGCACAGTTTCTTGCAGGGTGGCTCCCTCGGCGGGCTTGGCGGTGGAACGTTGGCCATGGTGGGTTGTCTGCGCGGAGAAGATGAACGAAGGGAAGAGGAGAGACTGATGGTGCCTTATATAAGTCTGTGCGGAGACGCAAAATGAAGACGCACTTATCACCAAAGTGTGTCAC
>JAYESD010000466.1:17500-29835 GCA_036927565.1 Tuctoria greenei
TTTATCAAGGTTAGACACTTTGTGTTAGTGACCAACGTAGGTTATTCATTCCTCATTCGACATTTGTTAATTTAATGAATGTCAATATTTTTAGGATCCAGGGGATATAAGAGAAGTGTTCGGGAGCAAGTTGGTCGATACAATTTAGATTGATCGATGGGAGTTATTGGAATAAGTTTATATTCGAAATTAGTATAGAGGGCATGCAATGTGTATGAACTATGAAATTCATTGAGTTGCAAATTATCTCTAAATTGCAATGTCATTGTGTTTGTTTATCCCTGATTTCCAATTATATCCCTTAATTGCAATGTCATTGCATTTGTTTATCCCTGCAACGGATGTTCACGATAACGTGCGTGTGGCAACGGACGCTCACGATGTTGTGCGAGTGGTAATATGGAGACGAGTGCATGAGAGACGCACTTTAAAAAGGTGTGTCTCTGATTTCTGAGATCCGGCAAAAGGGAGATGCACATCTTTTGGTATATCGGGTGCCAGTTCGGCAAAAAAAATAATACGAGATGCGCCTTACCTGAGCGCATCTCCTATTCATGTCGAAGATATTTTGTCCCACCTCGGAAATCTAAGCATGTTGCAATGATCATATAACTCATTGCGCATAGTTTTCAGTTGGACAAGTCCTGGTGCGAAAGTTGTTGTTCGCGGGAACAACAGCTTTCGCATGCGGCTTGCCCGTTCGGCCACAAAATAATGTGAGACATGCATTATAAATGTACGTCTATAGATTTTGACCTATTTATAGTTCTCGCGCGCTCTCTAGCGAAAATTTTCGCGCGAAACTTACTTGCACTCTCTCGAGCAAAGGGAGATGCTAAAATGAGAGACGTGTGTGAGAGAGGTTTTGCTATTTTTTTCTCTCGCGCGCTCTCTCCCAACACTATACGAAAATTATTAGCTCTCGCGCGCTCTCTCGACATAGAAACCGTAGCTCCTGAGCACGTTGCCGTCGTCCCTCTTCCTCAACTCGCTCTTCGTCATTGTCGAGCTGCCACCGTCGACCCCGACCCCGCCGTCGACCCTGACCTTCGTCATCAGAGAGTTGAACACGCGGAGCATGCCGCCTCATCTCCTGTCCCTAGAGCATGCCGCCGCCTCGACTCCAGCCTCCGTAATCAGTAAGAGCACGTTGCCGCCATCACATAAGTGGAAATATTCTCCCTGTCCCCGAAGCACCAGCCTGCTGTCATCGGAGAGTTGAGGAACCGCCGCTCTGGTGCCTCTGCCAGCTCGTTTCGAAGCACGCCGCCGCCTCGTCCCCTGTCCCCGGAGCACGTCGTTGCCTCGACCGTGTCCTCGGAGTGTGCATTTCAGTGATTTTATTGAATTTGAGGATGTCCAATGAAGGCTCATCGTTAATGAAGTCATTGATCCAAAAGGAGAATTTTCATTACGGTATACATTCATCTTCCTTGTTTATGTCCAATGAAGAAGTAATGTTGTATATAATGAATTCTGATTTGCAAACCCTTGATACTGTAGGAACTGTGGTTCACACTAGCATTTGCCATCCCAGTAAGTTTGATTTCTATCTCTGCAGCCATGCTGGAGTCAAGGTACTTATGCGATAGTTGGTGTTTCTGTCACGAGTTTTTGATATCAGACTATTATTGCATCAGTAGAATATAAATTGTTTGTTTTTTCAGGGGACAATCACACCAGCTCACTACCATGTACTTTATGATGAGGATAATTTCTCTGTTGATGCTTTGCAGATGCTCACCAACTGCCTGTGCTACAAGTAAGCTCGGTTCTCCATTCACTAACAGTTCCTGTGTCTATTACAATTGTATATCAATTTGTTCCTAAGCCTTCATATATTTGCTCCCTTGTGTGACTATTTAAGCGAATGTGACTGCAATTTGATAATGTTTCATATGATTTCAGTGATTTTATTGTCAGTTCTACACCAAAGGGGCCAGAAAAACTGATAAGGAAGCATGACTTTGCTGTTAAAAACTTGGGCCCTTTGGAATATTATCTGGGAATAGAACTTAATCAAGGAAAAGATGGTATACTGCACTCACCGAGAAGATATGATCTTTACATGTTAAAAAGAGCAAACATGGACAAGTGCAAGGCCATATCTACACCAATGTCCTCAAGTGACAAGCTTCAGAGAGATCAAGGAGAAGTTCCGTCAGAAAAGGATCAAGCTCTATACAGAAGTATAGTAGGGGGGCCGCAATACTTAACTCTAACTAGACTAGATATCTCCTTTGCAGTAAACAGGGTTTGTTAGCATATCCAAACACCCAGTAACACTCATATGGCAGCTGTCAAAAGAATACTGAGATATGTCAAAGGGACTGGCAGTCTAGGACTGAAGATTCAAAAGTTGAAAACAGTCCTTAGTGCATTTTCGTATGCCAATTGGGCAGGGTCACCAGATGATCGTAGGTCGACAAGTGGATTTGTTGCGCTCTTAGGAGGGAACTTGGTATCATGGTGCTCACATAAACAGTCCATAGCGTATAGATCAAGTACGGAATCCGGGTACAAAGCCATAGCTAATATGACAGCTGAAATGATATGGATTCAGTCTCTGTTAAAAGAGATCGGTGTATATCAAGTTAAACCTCCTCTGCTTTGGTGTGACAACCTCGAAGCGACATATCTAACAGCAAACCCAATGTTTTATGTGAGGACAAAGCATATTGAAGTCGATTTTCATTTTGTTAGAGAGCAAGTTGCAAACAAAGAAATGGAGGTGAGGTTCATTTAATCTAAGAATCAACTTGCTGATATTTTAAAAAAGCTGTTTTCAAGAGCTCCATTTATGCAGAACTGTCACAACCTCAACATGAGAACACCATGTCAAGATTGAGGGGGGGTAGATAATCAGTCTTCACCTCAACTCTGAAGACCCAGAAGACCCGGACGTTTTTCAGTTTTGTTAGAGTAGCGTCGTGTTGATCTTGTGTTCAGCAAGTTGGTTTGTGATCCACAAATATTGCAATGTAGTGGAGTTAGTGTGACACCCTCATTTTCAAGCATCATGCCCTACATGCACTCATATACATGTTTAACATTAACCCACAACAAGAGGAACGGGTTTAAAATTGATTTGCAGCATTTAAAATTGATTTGAAACAAAACTGCACTTAAAATGCAGGAAGACTAGTCCGATTTTACTGAGGACTAGTCCAATTTCTCTCTGACTAAAAACGGACTTGTCCATTTGTGCTGCGGACTAGTCCAATTTTGCCTCTGTAAACCTTCGGACTTGTCCGATTCTGTGCGGACTAGTCCGATATTCCAAAAATCCTTGAAAAATTGCTAAGTCCTTGGACTTTTCCGGACTAGTCTGGTGTTTCAGCGGACTTGTCCGATTTCCTCTCTGTTTAAAGTCGGACTTGTCCGATTTTCTCTCTGGACGACTTCGGACTAGTCCGGTCCTTTCCGGACTTGTCTGATATTTCACGACTCCGAGTTGATCTTTTATTTTACGACTTGTTTCTTGGGTTTCACGTTAAGTGGGCCTAAGGACGTCATGCCTAACTCTTTTAGAGCCCATGTGAGACTCTAAACTGGCCTCTACTCCTCTCAAACTCTAAATCCATCTAACCCTAGCCTCCACCTCTATATAAACAACCTCACCCCCTGGATTGACATCTATTTGCCACTTTTCCACCCCACCCAAACCCTAGTTCATGGAGAGCCACCACCAAGGAGGGAGGAGAAGATCCCAAGCAAGTAGAAGAAGAGGACGAAACGAAAGAGGATCAAGATCTCCACCAAGTTTCGTTCCTCATCACCAATTCATCCCCAAGTTCATCACCAACCCTAGATCACCAAGATCCAAGTGCTACCTCTAAGTTTCTTGATTCATTGGAATCCTAAACACCTGGTATACCTTCTATTCTCTTTTCCTTACGAGAATTCAACCCCTAATCTCCAAATTCACGTCGATCTAGAAAACCCTAATCTGCTGATCTTGCAGAGGGCGGACTTGTCCGGTCCCTAGCGGACTAGTCCGATCTTTCTGGTTAATTTGTGTTGAATTAATTCTAAAATTGGATCTAATCAACTCCAAACCTGTATAAACTTGTTAAAAGCTATTAGAACTAGTTATTGATCATTAAAAGCAATCTAGTAACAAGTTCTACCTTGCATTTGCATCAATCATGCATGTCATGTCATATTGAGTAATATTTGTGCACTCTTTGATTGTGTTTCTTGTCTTGTATGTTTATTGTGCGGATTAGACGGATTTGCGCTAGAGAGTGCCGCGGAGGATCTACAGCACCAAGAGTTTGAAGGCTTTGACCCTAATCAACTGCAAGAGCAAGGCAAGTGTCCTTGAAGCATATTGATCCTGTTTTAAAATAAATGTTTTGTTTGCAAAATTGCATGCTTGTGTCAATTTTGATGGGAAATCCTATGATAGGAAGTTTACTAGCTTTGTTTGACCACCCTTGTCACCTGGAATTATGGTAGAGAGTCAGGATGGGCTTTTTACTCTTTGCTTCGCTTAATCAACTGGGATGGGAAACAACTACACCACTCAATTTAATTAGGCATGGATGAGATTATGGTTAACATGAACTGGTTAAATATGACATGGTAATGGGTGATCTAAGCAAGCCTGGTATGTGGATGGGTTGGATGTTATGGTGGTTTGCTTGCTTTAGATCTAAGGATCGATTCATGCGAGAATAAGCCAGGATTACAGTGCCACCACAAGGCCAAGTATGGGTGCGGTGTAGCTGATTAATTAGGGCTTTGCCAGTGCTATTTGGACCATTATGGATGCTCAGGGAAGGGGTAGTCGGATTGGGTTTGTTGATGGTTGGTGGGACTACCCTGGGATCCGAATGGCTCAAGAGGGGGCTCTTGGTTGAAGATGTGCTCAGTTGGAGACATCGCCACTGGTGAAACCTCAGTGGGGTCTAAATAGGCTAGTAATCCCTTTGTAAAGGCTATTTTGTGATCTCTTGTCCACACACCGACAGAAGTGTGAGACGGCATAATAGAGGTTCTAGTCATCGAAAGGTGATGAAATCACAAACACGTGGGTAAAGAGGTACAAACTCTGCAGAGTTAAATAAAACTATCATGATAGCCGTGCTCTGGGTTATGAGCACCTGGACAACTTCCATGATTAGAGGGAACTTGGTATTGAGATGGTATTTGGGATGGGTACGGTTGGTATTATGGTATTGGTTGGTTATGAATTGAATTCTGGTATTAAATATGGATATTGGTATATGATGATGGATATGGAATATGGAAGGGTATTATGATAACTACATGGTTTACAATGGGTTTATTTCACATACATATAATATATTGCTTTTCAAATATTTTAATGTACTTTTCAGCATTTTGCCATTATTATTGTCGTCATTTGAATCAGCCACATGTCATACTTTCCACACTTGCTGAGTACGACATGTACTCACTCTTGCAATCCCCCCCCCCAACAGCTGCAGGTCAGGATTGGGATTTTAATGGCGATAATGTGGAGTTCTAGGTCGTGTCTACCGTCAGCTTTGCCTGTGGTGTTATTGGAGCTGCGCTATCCCTTATGCTTAGTTTGCTTAGTTGCTTAATTAGTTTATTTCCGCTGCATTAGTTGAACTTGTCATAAATATACATTGGAGCTTGCATTCGAGGATAATATGGTTTGCTTAATAAAATTTGGTTAATTAATCTTGTTCTGTGGTAATTTTCTGTATACTCGTTTGTGATTGCACTCATGTATATGTGATGAACATCTTGGGCACACATATGCGTTAGCTTGGTTTACTTTTCAGAACCGGGCATCACAGATTGATATCAGAACCACAGGTTGACCGTAGGATGCAGCCTAGATAGAATGGACACTTTAGAGCACATAGGAGCACTCAAGAATCGATGTGTTTTTGCTTGGTGTCATGTTTGCTATATATATTGGTTGCTTGTGTGCTTAATAGAGGATTTTGGGGTGCTTTAGCCTTGCCATGTCCACCTAGGCCTCCAATGACTTATGCGCGTCGTGCTAATTTTCCTGGTGCCAATGTTCAAAACCAAGCTCGTCCCCATAATTCTGGTGGATTTATGAAGTGTTATACTTGTGGAGAAGCTGGACACTTTGCGCATCAATGTCCTAAGTCAGGTCTTGGTCAAGGAAGCAATGCGCCGAGGCAAAACCCAAACCCAATGGAGGACAGCCACAAGGGAACCGTGCACAGCAGAATTTCGCTCGTGGCAACGTGAACCGTGTCTCTACGGAGGATGCTCAACAAGCGGATGACGTGGTCATTGGTATGTTTCTCGCCAACTCCAACCCCGTGACTATGTTATTTGATTCTGGAGCATCACATTCATTCATTGCATCGAAGTATGTTGTCAAGTATAGTTTGCCTATCTCTCATATGAAGTTTACTCTATTGGTTAAGTCTCCTGGAGGAGAGGTGAGGACAAATATAGTATGTCCAAAAGTAAGCCTTAGAATAAGGGGGGTAGACTTCTCCGCCAACCTCATTGTTTTGGATTCTCAAGGATTGGACATTATACTTGGTATGGACTGGTTGAGGAAGCACAATGGAGTTATTGAGTGTGCCACGAAGACGGTGAAGTTGACCAATGAGGAAGGGGTCACCGTAGAATTTGAAGCATCTCAAACCACACCGAAGCAATTGGAGCTGAATCATATGGACGGTGCCGCAATTGAGGAGATTCCGGTGGTGTGTGAATTTTTGGATGTTTTTCCGGACGAGTTGCCAGGTATGCCGCCTGATCGAGACATCGAGTTTGTTATTGATTTAATACCTGGAACTGCACCTATAGCTAAGAGGCCATATATGATGCCTCCTATGGAATTAGCGGAGCTCAAGAAGCAAATTCTAGAGCAATTAGAGAAGGGTTTTATTCACCCTAGCTCTTCACCTTGGGGAGCGCCCGTTCTATTCGTGTACAAGAAGGGTGGATCCCAAAGGATGTGCGTGGATTACCGAGCTCTCAACGAGGTAACAATCAAGAACAAGTACACCTTGCGATGCATAGAAGACTTGTTTGATCAGATGAAGGGTGCTTGTGTCTTCTCTAAGATTGATTTGAGGTCGGGATATTTTCAAATGAAGATTAGGCCATCGGACATACCCAAGACAGCTTTTAGAACACGGTATGGATCTTATGAGTACACCTGATGTCTTTTGGATTGACAAATGCGCCTGCCTACTTTATGTACCTCATGAATAAGGTCTTCATGGAGTACTTGGATAAGTTCGTTGTGGTGTTCATTGATGACATTATGATCTACTCGAAGGATGAGAAGGAACATGAGGAACACTTGAGGCTTACATTGCAGAAATTGAGGGAGCATTAATTGTATGCCAAGTTCAACAAGTGTCAGTTTTGGTTGAGAGAGGTGTCGTTTTTGGGTCATATAATCTCAGGAGGAGGAGTATCGGTTGACCCCGAAAAAGTGAGAGACGTGTTGAAGTGGGAGCCCGCACAAAATGTCAAGGAAATAAGAAGTTTTCTTGGGATGGCTGGATATTACCGTCGATTCATCAAGGACTTTTCCAAGATAGCCAAGCCAATGACGGAGTTGCTAATGAAGGGAAAGACTTTCCAATGGACTCAAGCTTGTCAAAACAGTTTTGAGGAGTTGAAGAAGAGGTTGACAACAACCCCAGTTTTGGTATTGTCGGATGTAAGCAAGAGTTTTGATATTTATTGAGACACATCAAGGCAAGGACTTGGATGTGTGCTCATGCAAGAAGGTCAAGTGGTTGCATATGCATCGAGGCAATTGAAGAAACATGAGCAGAATTACCCAACGCATGATTTGGAACTCGCATCCGTGATACATGCGTTGAAGATTTGGAGACACTATATCCTTGGACATAGGTGTGAAATTTATACGGATCATAAGAGTTTGAAGTATATTTTCACACAAACGGATCTGAATTTGAGGCAACGAAGATGGTTGGGGCGCATCAAAGATTATGTTTTGGGGATCAACTATCATCCGGGAAAAGCCAATGTAGTGGCCGATGCCTTGAGTAGAAAGGGAGTAAGTCACCAACTCACAGCTCGAGAGTTACCATCCGAGTTATGTAAGGAGTTTGAAAGGTTGAACCTCAGATTTGTAAATGAGATGGAGATGATGGAGTTAAACCCAACCTTGGAGCAAGAAATTTGAAAAGCACAAACCATGGATGAGGAGATCAAAGAAATCAAGGACAGGACCGAAGAAGGGAGAGAATTCAGATTTGATGAAGACGAACATGGTACCCTATGGCTTGGAAAGAGAATCGTTGTGCCTAATGTATAGCACATCCGGGAGACAATATTAAAGGAGGCACATGACTCACCTTACTCAATTCATCTTGGTTGTACAAAGATGTACAAAGACTTGAAGGCTTGCTATTGGTGGGATAGCATGAAGAAGGACATAGCTGAATATGTGGCATTGTGTGATGTGTGTCAACGAGTCAAGGCGGAACATCAAAGGCCAGCTGGGTTATTGCAACCATTGAAGATTCCGGAATGGAAGTGGGAAGAAATTGGAATGGACTTCATAGTTGGGTTACCACGTACTCAGTTCGGGTATGACTCAATTTGGGTAATTGTGGATCGTTTAACCAAGTCAGCTCATTTTGTCCCTGTGAAGACCAAATATACAGCTGCACAATTGGCCACAATATACATGGAGCATATTGTGTGTCGACACGGAGTCCCGAAGAAGATCGTGTCGGATAGAGGTTCACAATTTACCTCCAGATTTTGGCAAAAATTGCATGAAGCTTTGGGAACGAGATTGAATTTTAGTTCAGCATATCATCCTCAAACGGATTGGCAAACCAAGAGGACCAATCAAATTTTGGAGGACATGTTAAGAGCTTGTGCTTTAAAGCATGGGGAGAGTTGGGACAAAAGCTTGCCACACGCAGAATTTTCATACAACAATAGTTACCGAGCAAGTTTGAAGATGTCACCATATGAAGCACTTTATGGGAGGAAGTGTAGGACACCTTTATTCTAGAATGAGGCAGGAGAAACTCAAGTACTTGGTCCGGATGTGTTGCAAGAGGCCGAAAAGCAAGTCCAAATAATTTGTGAAAACTTGAGGGCTGCCCAATCAAGACAAAAAGGCTATACAGACAATAGGAGAAGGAAATTAGCCTTTGAAATAGGAGATTTTGTTTACCTCAAGGTGTCACCAATGAGAGGTCATAAGAGGTTTAACATAAGGGGCAAGCTCGCACCTCGTTATATTGGACCATTCAAGATTTTGGACAAAAGAGGAGAAGTAGCGTATAAGTTGGAGATGCCAACTCATCTTTCGGATGTCCATGATGTCTTTCATGTTTCCCAGCTCAAGAAGTGTTTGAGAGTACCGAAAGAACAAGTGCCAATGGAAGAATTGGAACTAGAGAAAGATTTGACTTATGCCGAACAACCGGTCAAAATCTTGGAAACTAAGAAGGGGGTCACAAGGAACAAGGTTATTAGATGGTGTAAAGTTCAATGGAAGCACCACGCAGAAAAAGAAGCAACTTGGGAGCTAGAAGATGATATCAAGAAGGACTTTCCCTATCTCTTCTCTCCCGCGTCAAATCTCAAGGGCGAGATTCATTTTAAGGGGGGTAGGTTTGTGACACCCTCATTTTCATGCATCATGCCCTACATGCACTCATATACATATTTAACATTAACCCACAACAAGAGGAACGGGTTTAAAATTGATTTGCAGCATTTAAAATTGATTTGGAACAAAACCGCACTTAAAATGCAGGAAAGTGCGGACTAGTCCGATTTTACTAAGGACTAGTATGATTTCTCTCTGAATAAAAACGGACTTGTCCGTTTGTGCTGCGGACTAGTCCGATTTTGCCTCTGTAAACCTTCGGACTTGTCCGATTTTGTGCGGACTAGTCCGATATTCCAAGAATCCTTGAAAAATTGCTAAGTCCTTGGACTTTTCCGGACTAGTCCGGTGTTCCAGCGGACTTGTCCGATTTCCTCTATGTTTAAAGTCGGACTTGTCCGATTTTCTCTCTAGACGACTTCGGACTAGTCCGGTCCTTTCTGGACTTGTCCGATATTTCGCGACTCCGAGTTGATCTTTTGTTTTACGACTTGTTTCTTGGGTTTCACATTAAGTGGACTAGGGACGTCATGCCTAACTCTTTTAGAGCCCATGTCAGACTCTAAACCAGCCTCTACTCCTCTCGAACTCGAAATCCATCTAACCCTAGCCTCCACCTCTATATAAACAACCCCACCCCTTGGATTGACATCTATTTGCCACTTTTCCACCCCACCCAAACCCTAGTTTGTGGAGAGCCACCACCAAGGAGGGACGAGAAGATCCCAAGCAAGTAGAAGAAGAGGACGAAACGAAAGAGGATCAATATCTCCACCAAGTTTCGTTCCTCATCACCAATTCATCCCCAAGTTCATCACCAACCCTAGATCACCAAGATCCAAGTGCTACCTCCAAGTTTCTTGATTCATTGGAGTCATAAACACCTGGTATACCTTCTATTCTCTTCTCCTTACGAGAATTCAACTCCTAATCTCCAAATTCACGTAGATCTAGAAAACCCTAATCTGCTGATCTCGCAAAGGGCGGACTTGTCCGGTCCCTAGCGGACTAGTCCGATCTTTTCTGGTTAAATTGTGTTGAATTAATTATAAAATTTGATCTAATCAACTCCAAACCTGTATAAACTTGTTAAAAGCTATTAGAACTAGTTAGTGATCATTAAAAGCAATCTAGTAACAAGTTCTACCTTGCATTTGCATCAATCATGCATGTCATGTCATATTGAGTAATATTTGTGCACTCTTTGATTGTGTTTCTTGTCTTGTATGTTTATTGTGCGGATTAGATGGATTTGCGCTAGGGAGTGCCGTGGAGGATTTACAGCACCAAGAGATTGAAGGCTTTGACCCTAATCAACAGCAAGAGCAAGGCAAGTGTCCTTGAAGCATATTGATCCTGTTTTAAAATAAATGTTTTGTTTGCAAAACTGCATGCTTGTGTCAATTTTGATGGGAAATCCTATGATAGGAAGTTTACTAGCTTTGTTTGACCGCCCTTGTCACCTGGAATTATGGTAGAGAGTCGGGACGGGCTTTTTACTCTTTGTTTCGCTTAATCAACTGGGATGGGAAACAACTACACCACTCAATTTAATTAGGCATGGATGAGATTATGGTTAACATGAACTGGTTAAATATGATATGGTAATGGGTGATCTAAGCAAGCCTGGTATGTGGATGGGTTGGATGTTATGATGGTTTGCTTGCTTTAGATCTAAGGACCGGTTCATGCGAGAATAAGCCAGGATTACAGTACCACCACGAGGCCAAGTATGCGTGCGGCGTAGCTGATTAATTAGGGCTTTGCCAGTGCTATTTGGACCATTATGGATGCTCGGGGAAAGGGTAGTCGGATTGGGTTTGTTGATGGTTGGTGGGACTACCCTGGGATCCGAATGGCTCAAGAGGGGGCCCTTGGTTGAAGATGTGCTCAGTTGGAGACATCGCCACCGGTGAAATCTTAGTGGGGTCTAAATAGGCTAGTAATCCCTTTGTAAAGGCTATTTTGTGATCTCTTGGCCACATACCGACGGAAGTGTGAGATGGCATAATAGAGGTTCTAGTCATCGAAAGGTGATGAAATCACAAACACGTGGGTAAAGAGATACAAACTCTGCAGAGTTAAATAAAACTATCATGATAGTTGTGCTGCCGGTTATGAGCACCTGGACAACTTCCATGATTAGAGGGAACTTGGTATTGGGATGGTATTTGGGATGGGTACGGTTGGTATTATGGTATTGGTTGGTTATGAATTGAATTCTGGTATTGAATATGGATATTGGTATATGATGATGGATATGGAATATGGAAGGGTATTATGATAACTACATGGTTTACGATGGGTTTATTTCACATACATGTAATATATTGCTTTTCAAATATTTTAATGTACTTTTCAGCACTTTGCCATTATTATTGTCGTCATTTGAATCAACCACATGTCATACTTTCCACACTTGTTGAGTACGACATGTACTCACTCTTGTAATCCCCCCAACAGTTTCAGGTCAGGATTGGGAGTTTAATGGCGATAATGCGGAGTTCTAGGCCGTGTCTACCGTCAGCTTTGCATGTGGTGTTATTGGAGCTGCGCTATCCCTTATGCTTAGTTTGCTTAGTTGTTTAATTAGTTTATTTTCGCTGCATTAGTTGAACTTGTCATAAATATACATTGGAGCTTGTATTCGAGGATAATATGGTTTGCTTAATAAAATTTGGTTAATTAATCTTATTCTATGGTAATTTTCTGTATACTCTTTTGTGATTGC
>JAYESD010000467.1:0-29772 GCA_036927565.1 Tuctoria greenei
GATTTTGCTTAAAATGATGTTTTCTTCCATAGAATGACCAAAAATTCATTTTTCTTCGAGATCGAGCTTGTATTCCATGTTATATATGCATTACGTAGCCATATGTAAGTTTTCAGAGATTTTTAAAATTTTCAAATTTTTGCTCGAATTCAAAGGGGTTAGCCTTCGATTTTGCCTAAACAACGTTTTCTTCCATAGAAAGACCTTAAATTCATTTTTCTTCGAGATCGAGCTTGTATTCCATGTTGTATATGCACTACGTTGCCATACGTAAGTTTTCGGGGATTTTTAAAAATTTCAATTTTTCGCTCGAATTCAAAGGGGTTAGCCTTCGATTTTGCTCAAAACGACGTTTTCGTCCATAGAATGACCTTAAATTCATTTTTCCTCAAGATCGAGCTTGTATTCCATGTTGTATATGCATTACAAGCCATACGTATGTTTTTGGGGATTTTTAAAATTTTTAAATTTTTGCATAAATTCAAAGGGGGTTAGCCTTCGATTTTGCTCAAAACGATGTTTTCGTCCATAGAATGACCGTAAATTCATTTTTATTAGATATAGAGCTTGTATTCAATGTTGTATATGCATTACGTAGACATACGTAAGTTTTCGGGGATTATTAAAAATTTCAAATTTTCGCGTGAATTCAAAGGGGTTAGCCTTCGATTTTGCTCAAAACGACGTTTTCGTCCATATAATGACTGTAGATTCATTTTTACTCGATATCGAGCTTGTATTCCATGTTGTATATGCATTACGTAGCCATATGTAAGTTTTCGGGGATTTTTAAAAATTTCAAATTTTCGCATGAATTCAAAAGGTTTAGCCTTCGATTTTGCTCAAAACTACGTTTTCTTCCACAGAATGACCGTAAATTCATTTTTCTTCGAGATAGAGATTGTATTACATGTTGTATATGCATTATGTAGTCATACGTAAGTTTTCAAGGATTTTTAAAAATTTCAAATTTTCGCCCGAATTCAAATGGGTTAGCCTTCGATTTTGCTCAAAACGACGTTTTCTTCCATAGAATGACCGCAAATTCATTTTTCTTCGAGATCGAGCTTGTATTACATGTTGTATATGCATTATGTAGCCATACGTAAGTTTTCGGGGATTTTTTCAAAATTTCAAATTTTTGCTCGAATTGAAAGGGGTTAGCCTTCGATTTTGCTAAAAACAACATTTTCTTCCATAGAATGACCTTAAATTCATTTTTCTTCGAGATCGAGCTTGTATTCCATGTTGTATATGCATTACTTGGCTACGTACATTTTCAAGGATTTTTAAAAATTTCAAATTTTCACTCAAATTCAAAGGGGTTAGCCTTCGATTTTGCTCAAAACGACGTTTTCGTCCATAGAATGACCGTAAATTCATTTTTCTTTGAGATTGAGCTTGTATTCTATGTTTTATATGCATTACGTAGCCATATGTAAGTTCTTGGAGAATTTTAAAAATTTCAAATTTTCGCGTGAATTCAAAGGGGTTAGCCTTCGATTTTGCTTAAAACGATGTTTTATTCCTTAGAATGACCGTAAATTCATTTGTCTTCGATATTGAGGTTGTATTTCATGTTGTATATGCATTACATAGCCATACCTAAGTTTTCCGGGATTTTTAAAAATCTCAAATTTTCGCTCGAATTCAAAGGGTTAGCCTTCGATTTTGCTCAAAACGACATTCTCTTCCATAGAATGATCGTAAATTCATTTTTCTTCGAGATCGAGCTTGTATTCCATGTTGTATATACATTACGTAGTCATACGTAAGTTTTCAAGGATTTTTAAAAATTTCAAATTTTTGCTCGAATTCAAATGGGTTAGCCTTCAATTTTGCTCAAAATGATGTTTTCATCCATAGACTGACCATAAATTCATTTTTCTTCGAGATCGAGCTTGTATTCCATGTTGTATATGCATTACGTAGCCATACGTATCTTTTTGGGGATTTTTAAAAATTTTAAATTTTCGCTCGAATTCAAAGGGGTTAGCCTTCGATTTTGTTCAAAACAACTTTTTCGTCCATAGAATGACCGTAAATTCATTTTATTCGAGATCGTGCTTGTATTCCATGTTGTATATGCATTACGTAGCCATACATAATTTTCGGGGATTTTTAAAAATTTCAAATTTTCGCTCGAATTCAAAGGGGTTAGCCTTCGATTTTGCTCAAAATGACGTTTTCTTCCATAGAATGACCGTAAATTCATTTTTCTTCGAGATCGAGCTTGTATTCCATGTTGTATATGCATTACGTAGCCATACATAAGTTTTCCGGTATTTTTAAAATCTCAAATTTTCGCTCGAATTCAAAGGGGTTAGCCTTCGATATTTCTCAAAACTACGTTTTCTTCCATAGAATGATCGTAAATTCATTTTTCTTCGAGATCGAGCTTGTATTCCATGTTGCATGTGCATTTTGTAGCCATACGTAAGTTTTCAAGGATTTTTTAAAATTTTAAATTTTCGCTCGAATTCAAAGGGGTTAACCTTCGATTTTGCTCAAAACGACGTTTTCATCCATAGAATGACCGTAAATTCATTTTTCTTATATATAGATCTTGTATTCCATGTTTTATATGCATTACGTAGACATACATAAGTTTTCGAGGATTATTAAAAATTTCAAATTTTCACGTGAATTCAAAGGGGTTAGCCTTCAATTTTGCTCAAAACGACGTTTTCGTCCATATAATGGTAAATTCATTTTTCTTCGAGATCGAGCTTGTATTCCATGTTGTATATGCATTATGTAGCCATACGTAAGTTTTCAAGGATTTTTGAAAATTTCAAATTTTCGCTCAAATTCAAAGAGGATTTTGCTCAAAACGACGTTTTCGCCCATAGAATGACCGTAAATTCATTTTTCTTTGAGATCGAGCTTGTATTCTTTGTTATATATGCATTACGTAGCCATATGTAAGTTTTCGGAGATTTTTAAAAATTTCAAATTTTTGCTCGAACTCAAAGGGGTTAGCCTTCGATTTTGCCTAAAACAACATTTTCTTCCATAGAATGATCTTAAATTTATTTTTCTTCGAGATCGAGCTTGTATTCCATGTTGTATATGCACTACGTTGCTGTACGTAAGTTTTTGGGTATTTTTAAAAATTCCAAATTTTCGCGTGAATTCAAAGTGGTTAGCCTTCTATTTTGCCTAAAACATCGTTTTCTTCCATAGAATGACCTTAAATTCATTTTTCTCCGAGATCGAACTTGTATTCCATGTTGTATATGCATTACGTAGCCATACGTATGTTTTTGGGGATTTTTAAAAATCTCAAATATTCGCTCGAATTCAAAGGGGTTAGCCTTTGATTTTGCTCAAAACGACTTTTTCTTCCGTAGAATGACCGTAAATTCATTTTTCTTCAATATCGAGCTTGTATTCCATGTTGTATGTGCATTAAGTAGCCATACGTAAGTTTTCATGGATTTTTAAAAATTTTAAATTTTCGCTCAAATTCAAAGGGGTTAACCTTCGATTTTGCTCAAAACGATGTTTTCGTCAATAGAATGACCGTAAATTCATTTTTATTAGATATAGAGCTTGTATTCCATGTTGTATATTCATTACGTAGCCATACGTAAGTTTTTGGGGATTATTAAAAATTTCAAATTTTCGCGTGAATTCAAAGGGGCTAGCCTTCGATTTTGCTCAAAGTGACGTTTTCTTCCATAGAATGACTGTAAATTCATTTTTCTTCGAGATCGAGCTTGTATTCCATGTTGTATATGCATTATGTAGCCATACGTAAGTTTTTGGGGATTTTTAAAAATTTCAAATTTTCGCGTGAATTCAAAAGGGTTAGCCTTCGATTTTGCTCAAAACGATGTTTTCTTCCATAGAATGACCGTAAATTCATTTTTCATCGAGATCGAGCTTGTATTCCATGTTGTATATGCATTACATAGCCATACGTAAGTTTTCAGAGATTTTTAAAAATTTCAAATTTTTGCTCGAATTCAAAGGGGTTAGCCTTCGATTTTGCCCAAAACAACGTTTTCTTCCACAGAATGACCTCATTTTTCTTCGAGATCGAGCTTGCATTCCATGTTTTATATGCATTACGTAGTCATACGTAAGTTTTCAAAGATTTTTAGAAATTTCAAATTTTCGCGTGAATTCAAAGGGGTTAGCCTTCGATTTTGCTCAAAACGATGTTTTCATCCATAGAATGACAGTAAATTCATTTTTATTAGATATAGAGCTTGTATTTCATGTTTTATATGCATTACGTAGACATACGTAAGTTTACGGGGATTATTAAAAATTTCAAATTTTCGCGTGAATTCAAAGGGGTTAGCCTTCGATTTTGCTCAAAACGACATTTTCGTCCATATAATGACCGTAAATTCATTTTTCCTCGAGATCGAGCTTGTATTCCATGTTGTATATGCATTACGTAGCCATATGTAAGTTTTCGGGGATTTTTAAAAATTTCAAATTTTTGCGTGAATTCAATGGGGTTAGCCTTCGATTTTGCTCAAAACTACGTTTTCTTCCGTAGAATGACCGTAAATTCATTTTTCTTCGAGATCGAGCTTGTATTACATGTTGTATATGCATTATGTAGCCATACGTAAGTTTTTGGGGATTTTTAAAAATTTCAAATTTTCGCGTGAATTCAAAGGAATTAGCCTTCGATTTTGCTCAAAATGACGTTTTCTTCCATAGAATAACATCAAATTAATTTTTCTTCGAGATCGAGATTTTATTACATGTTGTATATGCATTACGTAGCCATACGTAAGTTTTTGGGGATTTTTAAAATCTCAAATTGTCGCTCGAATTCAAAGGGGTTAGCCTTCGATTGTGCACAAAACGACGTTTTCTTCCATAGAATGTCCGTAATATCATTTTTGTTTGAGATCGAGCTTGTATTCCATGTTATATATGCATTACGTAGCCATACGTAAGTTTTTGGGGATTTTTAAAAATTTCAAGTTTTCGCGTGAATTCAAAGGGATTAGCCTTCGATTTTGCTCGATGTTTTCTTCCATAGAATGACCGTAAATTCATTTTTATTTGAGATCGAGCTTGTATTCCATGTTTTATATGCATTATGTAGCCATACGTAAGTTTTCGGAGATTTTAAAAAATTTCAAATTTTCGCGTGAATTCAAAGGGGCTAGCCTTCAATTTTGCTCAAAACGACGTTTTCTTCCATAGAATGACTAACAATTCATTTTTCTTCGAGATCGAGCTTGTATTCCATGTTTTATATGCATTATGTAGCCATACGTAAGTTTTCGGGGATTTATAAAAATTTCAAATTTTCGCATGAATTCAAAGGGGTTAGCCTTCGATTTTGCCCAAAACGACGTTTTCTTCCATAGAACGACCGTAAATTCATTTTTCTTCGAGATCGAGCTTGTATTCCATGTTTTATGTGCATTATGTATCCATACGTAAGTTTTCAAGGATTTTTTAAAATTTTAAATTTTCACTCGAATTCAAATGGTTTAACCTTCGATTTTGCTCAAAACGACGTTTTGATCCATAGAATGACCGTAAATTCATTTTTCTTATATATACATCTGTAATTCCATGTTTTATATGCATTACGTAGACATACATAAGTTTTCGAGGCTTATTAAAAATTTCAAATTTTCGCGTGAATTCAAAGGGGTTAGCCTTCAATTTTGCAAAAAACGACGTTTTCGTCCATATAATGGTAAATTAATTTTTCTCCGAGGTCGAGCTTGTATTGCATGTTGTATATGCATTATGTAGCCATACGTATGTTTTCAAGGATTTTTAAAAATTTCAAAATTTTGCTCAAATTCAAAGAGGTTAGCCTTTGATTTTGCTCAAAACGACGCTTTCGCCCATAGAATGACCGTAAATTCATTTTTCTTTGAGATCGAGCTTGTATTCCAAATTTTATATGCATTACGTAACCATCCATAAGTTTTCGGAGATTTTTAAAAATTTCAAATTTCCGCGTGAATTCAAAGGGGTTAGCCTTCGATTTTGCTTAAAATGATGTTTTCTTCCATAGAATGACCAAAAATTCATTTTTCTTCGAGATCTAGCTTGTATTCCATGTTATATATGCATTACGTAGCCATATGTAAGTTTTCAGAGATTTTTAAAATTTTCAATTTTTTGCTCGAATTCAAAGGGGTTAGCCTTCGATTTTGCCTAAACAATGTTTTCTTCCATAGAATGACCTTAAATTCATTTTTCTTCGAGATCGAGCTTGTATTCCATGTTGTATATGCACTACGTTGCCATACGTAAGTTTTTGGGGATTTTTAAAAATTTCAAATTTTCGCGTGAATTCAAAGGGGTTAGCCTTCGATTTTGCCTAAAACAACATTTTCTTCCATAGAATGACCGTAAATTCATTTTTCCTCAAGATCGAGCTTGTATTCCATGTTGTATATGCATTACGTAGCCATACGAATGTTTTCGGGGATTTTTAAAAATCTCAAATATTCGCTCGAATTCAAAGGGGTTAGCCTTTGATTTTGCTCAAAACGACGTTTTCTTCCATAGAATGACCGTAAATTCATTTTTCTTCGAGATCGAGCTTGTATTCCATGTTGTATGTGCATTAAGTAGCCATACGTAAGTTTTCAAGGATTTTTAAAAATTTTAAATTTTTGCATAAATTCAAAGGGGTTAGCCTTCGATTTTGCTCAAGACGATGTTTTCGTCCATAGAATGACCGTAAATTAATTTTTATTAGATATAGAGCTTGTATTCCATGTTTTATATGCATTACGTAGCCATATGTATGTTTTTGGGGATTTTTAAAAATTTCAAATTTTCGCGTGAATTCAAAGGGGTTAGCCTTCAATTTTGCTCAAAACTATGTTTTCTTCCATAGAATGACCGTAAATTCATTTTTCTTCGAGATCGAGATTTTATTACATGTTGTATATGCATTATGTAGTCATATGTAAGTTTTCGGGGATTTTTCAAAATTTTAAATTTTTGCTCGAATTGAAAGGGGTTAGCCTTCGATTTTGCTCAAAACAACATTTTCTTCCATAGAATGACCTTAAATTCATTTTTCTTTGAGATCGAGCTTGTATTCCATGTTGTATATGCATTACGTAGCCATACGTAAGTTTTCGGAGATTTTTAAAAATTTCAAATTTTCGCGTGAATTCAAAGGGGTTAGCCTTCGATTTTGCTTAAAATGATGTTTTCTTCCATAGAATGACCAAAAATTCATTTTTCTTGGAGATCGAGCTTGTATTCCATGTTATATATGCATTACGTAGCCATATGTAAGTTTTTAGAGATTTTTAAAATTTTCAAATTTTTGCTCGAATTCAAAGGGGTTAGCATTCGATTTTGCCTAAACAACGTTTTCTTCCATAGAAAGACCTTAAATTCATTTTTCTTCGAGATCGAGCTTGTATTCCATGTTGTATATGCACTACGTTGCCATACGTAAGTTTTCGGGGATTTTTAAAAATTTCAATTTTTCGCTCGAATTCAAAGGGGTTAGCCTTCGATTTTGCTCAAAACGACGTTTTCGTCCATAGAATGACCTTAAATTCATTTTTCCTCAAGATCGAGCTTGTATTCCATGTTGTATATGCATTACGAGCCATACGTATGTTTTTGGGGATTTTTAAAATTTTTAAATTTTTGCATAAATTCAAAGGGGGTTAGCCTTCGATTTTGCTCAAAACGATGTTTTCGTCCATAGAATGACCGTAAATTCATTTTTATTAGATATAGAGCTTGTATTCAATGTTGTATATGCATTACGTAGACATACGTAAGTTTTCAGGGATTATTAAAAATTTCAAATTTTCGCGCGAATTCAAAGGGGTTAGCCTTCGATTTTGCTCAAAACGACGTTTTCGTCCATATAATGACCGTAAATTCATTTTTACTCGATATCGAGCTTGTATTCCATGCTGTATATGCATTACGTAGCCATATGTACGTTTTCGGGGATTTTTAAAAATTTCAAATTTTCGCATGAATTCAAAGGGGTTAGCCTTCGATTTTGCTCAAAACTACGTTTTCTTCCACAGAATGACCGTAAATTCATTTTTCTTCGAGATCGAGATTGTATTACATGTTGTATATGCATTATGTAGTCATACGTAAGTTTTCAAGGATTTTTAAAAATCTCAAATTTTCGCCCGAATTCAAATGGGTTAGCCTTCGATTTTGCTCAAAACGACGTTTTCTTCCATAGAATGACCACAAATTCATTTTTCTTCGAGATCGAGCTTGTATTACATGTTGTATATGCATTATGTAGCCATACGTAAGTTTTCGGGGATTTTTCAAATTTTCAAATTTTTGCTCGAATTGAAAGGGGTTAGCCTTCGATTTTGCTAAAAACAACATTTTCTTCCATAGAATGACCTTAAATTCATTTTTCTTCGAGATCGAGCTTGTATTCCATGTTGTATATGCATTACTTGGCTACGTACATTTTCAAGGATTTTTAAAAATTTCAAATTTTCACTCAAATTCAAAGGGGTTAGCCTTCGATTTTGCTCAAAACGACGTTTTCGTCCATAGAATGACCGTAAATTCATTTTTCTTTGAGATTGAGCTTGTATTCCATGTTTTATATGCATTACGTAGCCATATGTAAGTTCTTGGAGAATTTTAAAAATTTCAAATTTTCGCGTGAATTCAAAGGGGTTAGCCTTCGATTTTGCTTAAAACGATGTTTTATTCCTTAGAATGACCGTAAATTCATTTGTCTTCGATATTGAGGTTGTATTTCATGTTGTATATGCATTACATAGCCATACCTAAGTTTTCGGGGATTTTTAAAAATCTCAAATTTTCGCTCGAATTCAAAGGGTTAGCCTTCGATTTTGCTCAAAACGACATTCTCTTCCATAGAATGACCGTAAATTCATTTTTCTTCGAGATCGAGCTTTTATTCCATGTTGTATATACATTACGTAGTCATACGTAAGTTTTCAAGGATTTTTAAAAATTTCAAATTTTTGCTCGAATTCAAATGGGTTAGCCTTCGATTTTGCTCAAAATGATGTTTTCATCCATAGACTGACCATAAATTCATTTTTCTTCGAGATCGAGCTTGTATTCCATGTTGTATATGCATTACGTAGCCATACGTATCTTTTTGGGGATTTTAAAAAATTTTAAATTTTCGCTCGAATTCAAAGGGGTTAGCCTTCGATTTTGTTCAAAACAACTTTTTCGTCCATAGAATGACCGTAAATTCATTTTTTTCGAGATCGTGCTTGTATTCCATGTTGTATATGCATTACGTAACCATACATAATTTTCGGGGATTTTTAAAAATTTCAAATTTTCGCTCGAATTCAAAGGGGTTAGTCTTCGATTTTGCTCAAAATGACGTTTTCTTCCATAGAATGACCGTAAATTCATTTTTCTTCGAGATCGAGCTTGTATTCCATGTTGTATATGCATTACGTAGCCATACATAAGTTTTCGGGTATTTTTAAAAATCTCAAATTTTCGCTCGAATTCAAATGGGTTAGCCTTCGATATTTCTCAAAACTACGTTTTCTTCCATAGAATGATCGTAAATTCATTTTTCTTAGAGATCGAGCTTGTATTCCATGTTCTATGTGCATTTCGTAGCCATACGTAAGTTTTCAAGGATTTTTTAAAATTTTAAATTTTCGCTCGAATTCAAAGGGGTTAACCTTCGATTTTGCTCAAAACGACGTTTTCATCCATAGAATGACCGTAAATTCATTTTTCTTATATATAGATCTTGTATTCCATGTTTTATATGCATTACGTAGACATACATAAGTTTTCGAGGATTATTAAAAATTTCAAATTTTCACGTGAATTCAAAGGGGTTAGCCTTCAATTTTGCTCAAAACGACGTTTTCGTCCATATAATGGTAAATTCATTTTTCTTCGAGATCGAGCTTGTATTCCATGTTGTATATGCATTATGTAGCCATACGTAAGTTTTCAAGGATTTTTAAAAATTTCAAATTTTTGCTCAAATTCAAAGAGGTTAGCCTTCGATTTTGCTCAAAACGACGTTTTCGCCCATAGAATGACCGTAAATTCATTTTTCTTTGAGATAGAGTTTGTATTCCATGTTTTATATGCATTACGTAGCCATACGTAAGTTTTCGGAGATTTTTAAAAATTTCAAATTTTCGCGTGAATTCAAAGGGGTTAGCCTTCGATTTTGCTCAAAACGATGTTTTCATCCATAGAATGACTAAAAATTCATTTTTCTTCGAGATCGAGCTTGTATTCCATGTTATATATGCATTACGTAGCCATACGTAAGTTTCCAGAGATTTTTAAAAATTTCAAATTTTCGCTCGAATTCAAAGGGGTTAGCCTTCGATTTTTCCTAAAACAACGTTTTCTTCCATAGAATGACCTTAAATTCATTTTTCTTCGATATCTAGCTTGTATTCCATGTTGTATATGCACTATGTTGCCATACGTAAGTTTTCGAGGATTTTCAAAATTTCAAATTTTTGCTCGAATTGAAAGGGGTTAGCCTTCGATTTTGCTCAAAACAACATTTTCTTCCATAGAATGACCTTAAATTCATTTTTCTTCGAGATCGAGCTTGTATTCCATGTTGTATATGCATTACTTGGCTATGTACATTTTCAAGGATTTTTAAAAATTTCAAATTTTCACTCAAATTCAAAGGGGTTAGCCTTCGATTTTGCTCAAAACTACGTTTTCTTCCGTAGAATGACCGTAAATTCATTTTTCTTCGAGATCGAGCTTGTATTACATGTTGTATATGCATTATGTAGCCATACGTAAGTTTTTGGGGATTTTTAAAAATTTCAAATTTTCGCGTGAATTCAAAGGAATTAGCCTTCGATTTTGCTCAAAATGACGTTTTCTTCCATAGAATAACATCAAATTAATTTTTCTTCGAGATCGAGATTTTATTACATGTTGTATATGCATTACGTAGCCATACGTAAGTTTTTGGGGATTTTTAAAATCTCAAATTGTCGCTCGAATTCAAAGGGGTTAGCCTTCGATTGTGCACAAAACGACGTTTTCTTCCATAGAATGTCCGTAATATCATTTTTGTTTGAGATCGAGCTTGTATTCCATGTTATATATGCATTACGTAGCCATACGTAAGTTTTTGGGGATTTTTAAAAATTTCAAGTTTTCGCGTGAATTCAAAGGGATTAGCCTTCGATTTTGCTCGATGTTTTCTTCCATAGAATGACCGTAAATTCATTTTTATTTGAGATCGAGCTTGTATTCCATGTTTTATATGCATTATGTAGCCATACGTAAGTTTTCGGAGATTTTAAAAAATTTCAAATTTTCGCGTGAATTCAAAGGGGCTAGCCTTCAATTTTGCTCAAAACGACGTTTTCTTCCATAGAATGACTAACAATTCATTTTTCTTCGAGATCGAGCTTGTATTCCATGTTTTATATGCATTATGTAGCCATACGTAAGTTTTCGGGGATTTATAAAAATTTCAAATTTTCGCATGAATTCAAAGGGGTTAGCCTTCGATTTTGCCCAAAACGACGTTTTCTTCCATAGAACGACCGTAAATTCATTTTTCTTCGAGATCGAGCTTGTATTCCATGTTTTATGTGCATTATGTATCCATACGTAAGTTTTCAAGGATTTTTTAAAATTTTAAATTTTCACTCGAATTCAAATGGTTTAACCTTCGATTTTGCTCAAAACGACGTTTTGATCCATAGAATGACCGTAAATTCATTTTTCTTATATATACATCTGTAATTCCATGTTTTATATGCATTACGTAGACATACATAAGTTTTCGAGGCTTATTAAAAATTTCAAATTTTCGCGTGAATTCAAAGGGGTTAGCCTTCAATTTTGCAAAAAACGACGTTTTCGTCCATATAATGGTAAATTAATTTTTCTCCGAGGTCGAGCTTGTATTGCATGTTGTATATGCATTATGTAGCCATACGTATGTTTTCAAGGATTTTTAAAAATTTCAAAATTTTGCTCAAATTCAAAGAGGTTAGCCTTTGATTTTGCTCAAAACGACGCTTTCGCCCATAGAATGACCGTAAATTCATTTTTCTTTGAGATCGAGCTTGTATTCCAAATTTTATATGCATTACGTAACCATCCATAAGTTTTCGGAGATTTTTAAAAATTTCAAATTTCCGCGTGAATTCAAAGGGGTTAGCCTTCGATTTTGCTTAAAATGATGTTTTCTTCCATAGAATGACCAAAAATTCATTTTTCTTCGAGATCTAGCTTGTATTCCATGTTATATATGCATTACGTAGCCATATGTAAGTTTTCAGAGATTTTTAAAATTTTCAATTTTTTGCTCGAATTCAAAGGGGTTAGCCTTCGATTTTGCCTAAACAATGTTTTCTTCCATAGAATGACCTTAAATTCATTTTTCTTCGAGATCGAGCTTGTATTCCATGTTGTATATGCACTACGTTGCCATACGTAAGTTTTTGGGGATTTTTAAAAATTTCAAATTTTCGCGTGAATTCAAAGGGGTTAGCCTTCGATTTTGCCTAAAACAACATTTTCTTCCATAGAATGACCGTAAATTCATTTTTCCTCAAGATCGAGCTTGTATTCCATGTTGTATATGCATTACGTAGCCATACGAATGTTTTCGGGGATTTTTAAAAATCTCAAATATTCGCTCGAATTCAAAGGGGTTAGCCTTTGATTTTGCTCAAAACGACGTTTTCTTCCATAGAATGACCGTAAATTCATTTTTCTTCGAGATCGAGCTTGTATTCCATGTTGTATGTGCATTAAGTAGCCATACGTAAGTTTTCAAGGATTTTTAAAAATTTTAAATTTTTGCATAAATTCAAAGGGGTTAGCCTTCGATTTTGCTCAAGACGATGTTTTCGTCCATAGAATGACCGTAAATTAATTTTTATTAGATATAGAGCTTGTATTCCATGTTTTATATGCATTACGTAGCCATATGTATGTTTTTGGGGATTTTTAAAAATTTCAAATTTTCGCGTGAATTCAAAGGGGTTAGCCTTCAATTTTGCTCAAAACTATGTTTTCTTCCATAGAATGACCGTAAATTCATTTTTCTTCGAGATCGAGATTTTATTACATGTTGTATATGCATTATGTAGTCATATGTAAGTTTTCGGGGATTTTTCAAAATTTTAAATTTTTGCTCGAATTGAAAGGGGTTAGCCTTCGATTTTGCTCAAAACAACATTTTCTTCCATAGAATGACCTTAAATTCATTTTTCTTTGAGATCGAGCTTGTATTCCATGTTGTATATGCATTACGTAGCCATACGTAAGTTTTCGGAGATTTTTAAAAATTTCAAATTTTCGCGTGAATTCAAAGGGGTTAGCCTTCGATTTTGCTTAAAATGATGTTTTCTTCCATAGAATGACCAAAAATTCATTTTTCTTGGAGATCGAGCTTGTATTCCATGTTATATATGCATTACGTAGCCATATGTAAGTTTTTAGAGATTTTTAAAATTTTCAAATTTTTGCTCGAATTCAAAGGGGTTAGCATTCGATTTTGCCTAAACAACGTTTTCTTCCATAGAAAGACCTTAAATTCATTTTTCTTCGAGATCGAGCTTGTATTCCATGTTGTATATGCACTACGTTGCCATACGTAAGTTTTCGGGGATTTTTAAAAATTTCAATTTTTCGCTCGAATTCAAAGGGGTTAGCCTTCGATTTTGCTCAAAACGACGTTTTCGTCCATAGAATGACCTTAAATTCATTTTTCCTCAAGATCGAGCTTGTATTCCATGTTGTATATGCATTACGAGCCATACGTATGTTTTTGGGGATTTTTAAAATTTTTAAATTTTTGCATAAATTCAAAGGGGGTTAGCCTTCGATTTTGCTCAAAACGATGTTTTCGTCCATAGAATGACCGTAAATTCATTTTTATTAGATATAGAGCTTGTATTCAATGTTGTATATGCATTACGTAGACATACGTAAGTTTTCAGGGATTATTAAAAATTTCAAATTTTCGCGCGAATTCAAAGGGGTTAGCCTTCGATTTTGCTCAAAACGACGTTTTCGTCCATATAATGACCGTAAATTCATTTTTACTCGATATCGAGCTTGTATTCCATGCTGTATATGCATTACGTAGCCATATGTACGTTTTCGGGGATTTTTAAAAATTTCAAATTTTCGCATGAATTCAAAGGGGTTAGCCTTCGATTTTGCTCAAAACTACGTTTTCTTCCACAGAATGACCGTAAATTCATTTTTCTTCGAGATCGAGATTGTATTACATGTTGTATATGCATTATGTAGTCATACGTAAGTTTTCAAGGATTTTTAAAAATCTCAAATTTTCGCCCGAATTCAAATGGGTTAGCCTTCGATTTTGCTCAAAACGACGTTTTCTTCCATAGAATGACCACAAATTCATTTTTCTTCGAGATCGAGCTTGTATTACATGTTGTATATGCATTATGTAGCCATACGTAAGTTTTCGGGGATTTTTCAAATTTTCAAATTTTTGCTCGAATTGAAAGGGGTTAGCCTTCGATTTTGCTAAAAACAACATTTTCTTCCATAGAATGACCTTAAATTCATTTTTCTTCGAGATCGAGCTTGTATTCCATGTTGTATATGCATTACTTGGCTACGTACATTTTCAAGGATTTTTAAAAATTTCAAATTTTCACTCAAATTCAAAGGGGTTAGCCTTCGATTTTGCTCAAAACGACGTTTTCGTCCATAGAATGACCGTAAATTCATTTTTCTTTGAGATTGAGCTTGTATTCCATGTTTTATATGCATTACGTAGCCATATGTAAGTTCTTGGAGAATTTTAAAAATTTCAAATTTTCGCGTGAATTCAAAGGGGTTAGCCTTCGATTTTGCTTAAAACGATGTTTTATTCCTTAGAATGACCGTAAATTCATTTGTCTTCGATATTGAGGTTGTATTTCATGTTGTATATGCATTACATAGCCATACCTAAGTTTTCGGGGATTTTTAAAAATCTCAAATTTTCGCTCGAATTCAAAGGGTTAGCCTTCGATTTTGCTCAAAACGACATTCTCTTCCATAGAATGACCGTAAATTCATTTTTCTTCGAGATCGAGCTTTTATTCCATGTTGTATATACATTACGTAGTCATACGTAAGTTTTCAAGGATTTTTAAAAATTTCAAATTTTTGCTCGAATTCAAATGGGTTAGCCTTCGATTTTGCTCAAAATGATGTTTTCATCCATAGACTGACCATAAATTCATTTTTCTTCGAGATCGAGCTTGTATTCCATGTTGTATATGCATTACGTAGCCATACGTATCTTTTTGGGGATTTTAAAAAATTTTAAATTTTCGCTCGAATTCAAAGGGGTTAGCCTTCGATTTTGTTCAAAACAACTTTTTCGTCCATAGAATGACCGTAAATTCATTTTTTTCGAGATCGTGCTTGTATTCCATGTTGTATATGCATTACGTAACCATACATAATTTTCGGGGATTTTTAAAAATTTCAAATTTTCGCTCGAATTCAAAGGGGTTAGTCTTCGATTTTGCTCAAAATGACGTTTTCTTCCATAGAATGACCGTAAATTCATTTTTCTTCGAGATCGAGCTTGTATTCCATGTTGTATATGCATTACGTAGCCATACATAAGTTTTTGGGTATTTTTAAAAATCTCAAATTTTCGCTCGAATTCAAATGGGTTAGCCTTCGATATTTCTCAAAACTACGTTTTCTTCCATAGAATGATCGTAAATTCATTTTTCTTAGAGATCGAGCTTGTATTCCATGTTCTATGTGCATTTCGTAGCCATACGTAAGTTTTCAAGGATTTTTTAAAATTTTAAATTTTCGCTCGAATTCAAAGGGGTTAACCTTCGATTTTGCTCAAAACGACGTTTTCATCCATAGAATGACCGTAAATTCATTTTTCTTATATATAGATCTTGTATTCCATGTTTTATATGCATTACGTAGACATACATAAGTTTTCGAGGATTATTAAAAATTTCAAATTTTCACGTGAATTCAAAGGGGTTAGCCTTCAATTTTGCTCAAAACGACGTTTTCGTCCATATAATGGTAAATTCATTTTTCTTCGAGATCGAGCTTGTATTCCATGTTGTATATGCATTATGTAGCCATACGTAAGTTTTCAAGGATTTTTAAAAATTTCAAATTTTTGCTCAAATTCAAAGAGGTTAGCCTTCGATTTTGCTCAAAACGACGTTTTCGCCCATAGAATGACCGTAAATTCATTTTTCTTTGAGATAGAGTTTGTATTCCATGTTTTATATGCATTACGTAGCCATACGTAAGTTTTCGGAGATTTTTAAAAATTTCAAATTTTCGCGTGAATTCAAAGGGGTTAGCCTTCGATTTTGCTCAAAACGATGTTTTCATCCATAGAATGACTAAAAATTCATTTTTCTTCGAGATCGAGCTTGTATTCCATGTTATATATGCATTACGTAGCCATACGTAAGTTTCCAGAGATTTTTAAAAATTTCAAATTTTCGCTCGAATTCAAAGGGGTTAGCCTTCGATTTTTCCTAAAACAACGTTTTCTTCCATAGAATGACCTTAAATTCATTTTTCTTCGATATCTAGCTTGTATTCCATGTTGTATATGCACTATGTTGCCATACGTAAGTTTTCGAGGATTTTCAAAATTTCAAATTTTTGCTCGAATTGAAAGGGGTTAGCCTTCGATTTTGCTCAAAACAACATTTTCTTCCATAGAATGACCTTAAATTCATTTTTCTTCGAGATCGAGCTTGTATTCCATGTTGTATATGCATTACTTGGCTATGTACATTTTCAAGGATTTTTAAAAATTTCAAATTTTCACTCAAATTCAAAGGGGTTAGCCTTCGATTTTGCTCAAAACGACGTTTTCTTCCATAGAATGACCGTAAATTCATTTTTCTTTGAGATTGAGCTTGTATTCCATGTTTTATATGCATTATGTAGCCATACGTAAGTTTTCGGGGATTTATAAAAATTTCAAATTTTCGCGTGAATTCAAAGGGGTTAGCCTTCGATTTTGCTTAAAACGACGTTTTCTTCCTTAGAATGACCGTAAATTCATTTGTCTTCGATATTGAGGTTGTATTTCATGTTGTATATGCATTACATAGCCATACCTAAGTTTTCGGGGATTTTTAAAAATCTCAAATTTTCGCTCGAATTCAAAGGGTTAGCCTTCGATTTTGCTCAAAACAACATTCTCTTCCATAGAATGACCGTAAATTCATTTTCTTCGAGATCGAGCTTGTATTTCATGTTGTATATACATTACGTAGTCATACGTAAGTTTTCAAGGATTTTTAAAAATTTCAAATTTTCGCTCAAATTCAAATGGGTTAGCCTTCGATTTTGCTCAAAATGACGTTTTCATACATAGACTGACCATAAATTCATTTTTCTTCGAGATCGAGCTTGTATTCCATGTTGTATATGCATTACGTAGCCATACGTATCTTTTTTGGGATTTTTTAAAATTTTAAATTTTCGCTCGAATTCAAAGGGGTTAGCCTTCGATTTTGTTCAAAACGACGTTTTCGTCCATAAAATGACCGTAAATTCATTTTTTTCGAGATCGTGCTTGTATTCCATGTTGTATATGCATTACTTAGCCATACATAAGTTTTCAAGGATTTTTGAAAATTGCAAATTTTCGCTCGAATTCAAAGGGGTTAGCCATTGATTTTGCTCAAAATGACGTTTTCTTCCATAGAGTGACCGTAAATTCATTTTTCTTCGAGATCGAGCTTGTATTCCATGTTGTATATGCATTATGTAGCCATGCATAAGTTTTTGGGTATTTTTAAAAATCTCAAATTTTCGCTCGAATTCAAAGGGGTTAGCCTTCGATATTTCTCAAAACTACGTTTTCTTTCATAGAATGACCGTAAATTCATTTTTTTTTTTGAGATCGAGCTTGTATTCCATGTTGTATGTGCATAGCCATATGTAAGTTTTCAAGGATTTTTTAAAATCTCAAATATTCGCTCGAATTCAAAGGGGTTAGCCTTCGATTTTGCTCAAAACAACATTTTCTTCCATAGAATGACCGTAAATTCATTTTTCTTCGAGATCGAGCTTGTATTCCATGTTATATATGCATTACGTAGCCATATGTAAGTTTTCGGAGATTTTTAAAAATTTCAAATTTTTGGTCGAACTCAAAGGGGTTAGCCTTCGATTTTGCCTAAAACAATGTTTTCTTCCATAGAATGACCTTAAATTTATTTTTCTTCGAGATAGAGCTTGTATTCCATGTTGTATATGCACTACGTTGCCATACGTAAGTTTTCGGGGATTTTTAAAAATTTCAAATTTTCGCGTGAATTCAAAGGGGTTAGCCTTCGATTTTGCCTAAAACATCGTTTTCTTCCATAGAATGACCTTAAATTCATTTTTCTCCAAGATCGAACTTGTATTCCATGTTGTATATGCATCACGTAGCCATACGTATGTTTTCGGGGATTTTTAAAAATCTCAAATATTCGCTCGAATTCAAAGGGGTTAGGCTTTGATTTTGCTCAAAACGACCTTTTCTTCCGTATAATGACCGTAAATTCATTTTTCTTCGAGATCGAGCTTCTATTCCATGTTGTATGTGCATTAAGTAGCCATACGTAATTTTTCAAGGATTTTTAAAATTTTTAAATTTTCGCTCAAATTCAAAGGGGTTAGCCTTCGATTTTGCTCAAAACGATGTTTTCGTCAATAGAATGACCGTAAATTCATTTTTATTAGATATAGAGCTTGTATTCCATGTTGTATATTCATTACGTAGCCATACGTAAGTTTTTGGGGATTATTAAAAATTTCAAATTTTCGCGTGAATTCAAAGGGTGATTTTGCTCAAAATGACGTTTTCTTCCATAGAATGACTGTAAATTCATTTTTCTTCGAGATCGAGCTTGTATTCCACGTTGTATATGCATTATGTAGCCATACGTAAGTTTTTGGGGATTTTTAAAATTTCAAATTTTCGCGTGAATTCAAAAGGGTTAGTCTTCGATTTTGCTAAAAATGATGTTTTCTTCCATAGAATGACCGTAAATTCATTTTTCATCGAGATCGAGCTTGTATTCCATGTTTTATATGCATTACATAGACATACGTATGTTTACGGGGATTATTAAAAATTTCAAATTTTCGCGTGAATTCAAAGGGGTTAGCCTTCGATTTTGCTTAAAACGACGTTTTCTTCCTTAGAATGACCGTAAATTCATTTGTCTTCGATATTGAGGTTGTATTTCATGTTGTATATGCATTACATAGCCATACCTAAGTTTTCAGGGATTTTTAAAAATCTCAAATTTTCGCTCGAATTCAAAGGGTTAGCCTTCGATTTTGCTCAAAACGACATTCTCTTCCATAGAATGACCGTAAATTCATTTTTCTTCGAGATCGATCTTGTATTCCATGTTGTATATACATTACGTAGTCATACGTAAGTTTTCAAGGATTTTTAAAAATTTCAAATTTTCGCTCGAATTCAAATGGGTTAGCCTTCGATTTTGCTCAAAATGACGTTTTCATCCATAGACTGACCGTAAATTCATTTTTCTTCGAGATCGAGCTTGTATTCCATGTTGTATATGCGTTACGTAGCCATACGTATCTTTTTGGGGATTTTTAAAATTTTAAATTTTTGCTCGAATTCAAAGGGGTTAGCCTTCGATTTTGTTCAAAACGACGTTTTCGTCTATAGAATGTCCGTAAATTCATTTTCTTCGAGATCGAGCTTGTATTCCATGTTGTATATGCATTACGTATCCATACGTAATTTTTCGGGGATTTTTAAAAATCTCAAATTTTCGCTCGAATTCAAAGGGGTTAGCCTTCGATATTTCTCAAAACTACATTTTCTTAAATAGAATAACCGTAAATTCATTTTTCTTAGAGATTGAACTTGTATTCCATGTTGTATGTGCATTATGTAGCCATACGTAAGTTTTCAAGGATTTTTTAAAATTTAAAATTTTCGCTCGAATTCAAAGGGGTTAACCTTCGATTTTGCTCAAAACGACGTTTTCATCCCTAGAATGACCGTAAATTCATTTTTCTTATATATAGATCTTGTATTACATGTTGTATATGCATTACGTAGACATACATAAGTTTTCAGGGATTATTAAAAATTTCAAATTTTTGCGTGAATTCAAAGGGGTTAGCCTTCGATTTTGCTCAAAACAACGTTTTCGTCCATATAATGGTAAATTCATTTTTATTCGAGATCGAGCTTGTATTCCATGTTGTATATGCATTATGTAGCCATATGTAAGTTTTCGAGGATTTTTAAAAATTTCAAATTTTTGCTCAAATTCAAAGAGGTTAGCCTTCGATTTTGCTCAAAATGACGTTTTCGCCCATAGAATGACCGTAAATTCATTTTTCTTTGAGATCGAGTTTGTATTCCATGTTTTATATGCATTACGTAGCCATACGTAAGTTTTTGGAGATTTTTAAAAATTTCAAATTTTCGCATGAATTCAAAGGGGTTAGTCTTCGATTTTGCTCAAAACGATGTTTTTATCCATAGAATGACCAAAAATTCATTTTTATTCGAGATCGAGCTTGTATTCCATGTTATATATGCATTACGTAGCCATACGTAAGTTTTCAGAGATTTTTAAAAATTTCAAATTTTTGCTCGAATTCAAAGGGGTTAGCCTTCGATTTTGCCTAAAACAACATTTTCTTACATAGAATGACCTTATATTCATTTTTCTTCGGTATCGAGCTTGTATTCCATGTTGTATATGCACTATGTAGCCATACGTAAGTTTTCGGAGATTTTTAAAAATTTCAAATTTTTGCGTGAATACAAAGGGGTTAGCCTTCGATTTTGCCTAAAACAACGTTTTCTTCCATAAAATGACCTTAAATTCATTTTTCTCCGAGATCGAGCTTGTATTCCATGTTTTATATGCATTACTTAGCCATACGTATGTTTTCGGGGATTTTTAAAAATCTCAAATATTTGCTCGAATTCAAAGGGGTTAGCCTTTGATTTTGCTCAAAACGACGTTTTCTTCCGTAGAATGACCGTAAATTCATTTTTCTTCGAGATCGAGCTTGTATTCCATTCTGTATGTGCATTAAGTAGCCATACGTAAGTTTTCAAGGATTTTTAAAAATTTTAAATTTTCGCTCAAATTCAAAGGGGTTAGCCTTCGATTTTGCTCAAAACGATGGTTTCGACCATAGAATGACCATAAATTCATTTTTCCTTGAGATCGAGTTTGTATTCCATGTTTTATATGCATTACGTAGCCATACGTAAGTTTTCGGAGATTTTTAAAAATTTCAAATTTTTCGCGTGAATTCAAAGGGGTTAGCCTTCGATTTTGCTCAAAACGATGTTTTCATCCATAGAATGACCAAAAATTCATTTTTCTTCGAGATCGAGCTTGTATTCCATGTTATATATGCATTACGTAGCCATACGTAAGTTTTCAGAGATTTTTAAAAATTTCAAATTTTTGCTCGAATTCAAAGGGGTTAGCCTTCGATTTTGCCTAAAACAACGTTTTCTTCCATAGAATGACCTTAAATTCATTTTTCTTCGATATCGAGCTTGTATTCCATGTTGTATATGCACTACGTTGCCATACGTAAGTTTTCGGGGATTTTTAAAATTTTCAAATTTTCGCGTGAATACAAAGGGGTTAGCCTTCAATTTTGCCTAAAACAACGTTTTCTTCCATAGAATGACCTTAAATTCATTTTTCTCCGAGATCGAGCTTGTATTCCATGTTGTATATGCATTACGTAGCCATACGTATGTTTTCGGGGATTTTTAAAAATCTCAAATATTTGCTCGAATTCAAAGGGGTTAGCCTTTGATTTTGCTCAAAACGACGTTTTCTTCCGTAGAATGATCGTAAATTCATTTTTCTTCGAGATCGAGCTTGTATTCCATGTTGTATGTGCATTAAGTAGCCATACGTAAGTTTTCAAGGATTTTTTAAAATTTTAAATTTTTGCTCAAATTCAAAGGGGTTAGCCTTCGATTTTGCTCAAAACGATGTTTTCGTCCATATAATGATCGTAAATTCATTTTTATTAGATATAGAGCTTGTATTCCATGTTGTATATGCATTACGTAGCCATATGTAAGTTTTCGAGGATTTTTAAAAATTTCAAATTTTCGCGTGAATTCAAAGTAAGCCTTCGATTTTGCTCAAAACGACGTTTTCGTCCATAGAATGACCGTAAATTCATTTTTATTTGAGATCGAGCTTGTATTCCATGTTTTATATGCATTATGTAGCCATACGTAAATTTTTAAAGATTTTTAAAAATTTCCAATTTTCGCGTGAATTCAAAGGGGTTAGCCTTCGATTTTGCTTAAAACGACGTTTTCTTCCTTAGAATGACCGTAAATTCGTTTGTCTTCGATATTGAGCTTGTATTACATGTTGTATATGCATTACATAGCCATACCTAAGTTTTCGGGGATTTTTAAAAATCTCAAATTTTTGCTCGAATTCAAAGGGAGCCTTCGATTTTGCTCAAAACGACATTCTCTTCCATAGAATGACCGTAAATTCATTTTTCTTCGAGATCGAGCTTGTATTCCATGTTGTATATACATTACGTAGTCAAACGTAAGTTTTCAAGGATTTTTAAAAAATTCAAATTTTCGCTCGAATTCAAATGGGTTAGCCTTCGATTTTGCTCAAAAAGACGTTTTCATCCATAGACTGACCATAAATTCGTTTTTTCTAGATCGAGCTTGTATTCTATGTTGTATATGCATTACGTAGCCATACATAAGTTTTCGGGGATTTTTAAAAATTTCAAATTTTCGTGTGAATTCAAAGGGCTTAACCTTCAATTTTGCTCAAAACTATGTTTTCTTCCATAGAATGACCGTAAATGAATTTTTATTCGAGATCGAGCTTGTATTCCATGTTGTATATGCATTACGTAGCCATATGTAAGTTTTCAGAGATTTTTAAAAATTTCAATTTTCTGCTCGAATTCAAAGGGGTTAGCCTTCGATTTTGCTCAATACAACATTTTCTTCCATAGAATGACTGTAAATTCATTTTTCTTCAAGATCGAGCTTGAATTACATGTTGTATATGTATTACGTAGCCATACGTAAGTTTTTGGGGATTTTTAAAAATTTAAATTTTTGCTTGAATTCAAAGGGGTTAGCCTTCGATTTTGCTCAAAACGATGTTTACTTCCATAGAATGTTCATAAATTCATTTTTGTTCGAGATGGAGCCATTATTCCATGTTGTATATGCATTACGTAGCCATACGTAAGTTTTTGGGGATTTTTAAAATTTCAATTTTTTGCTCGAATTAAAAGGGGTTAGCCTTCGATTTTTCTCAAACTGACGTTTTCTTCCATAGAATGTCCCTAAATTCTCTTTTGTTCAAGATCGAGCTTGTATTCCATGTTGTATATGCATTACGTAGCCATAAATAATTTTTTGGGGATTTTTGAAATTTCAAATTTTCGCGTGAATTCAAAGGGGCCTTCGATTTTGCTCAAAATGACGTTTTCTTCCATAGAATGACCGTAAATTCTTTTTTCTTTGAGATCGAACATGTATTCCATGTTTTATATGCATTACATAGGCATACGTAAGTTCTTGGGGATTTTTAAAAATCTCAAATTTTCGCTCGAATTCAAAGGGGTTAGCCTTTGATTTTGCTCAAAACAACGTTTTCTTCCATAGAATGACCGCAAATTCATTTTTTTTCGCGATCGAGCTTGTATTCCATGTTGTATATGCATTAAGTAGAATACGTAAGTTTTCAGAGATTTTTAAAAATTTCAAATTTTTGCTCGAATTCAAAGGTGTTAGCATTCGATTTTTCTCAAAATGACATTTTCTTCCATAGAATGTCCGTAAATTCAATTTTTTTTCGATATCGAGCTTGTATTCCATGTTGAATATGCATTATGTAGCCATACGTATGTTTTCGGGGATTTTCTAAATTTCAAATTTTCGCGTGAATTCAAAGGGGTTAGCCTTCGATTTTGCTCAAAACGACGTTTTCTTCCTTAGAATGACCGTTAATTCATTTTTCTTCGAGATCGAGCTTGTATGACATGTTGTATATGCATTACATATCCATACGTAATTTTTCGTAGATTTTCAAAAATCTCAAATTTTCGCTCGAATTCAAAGGGGTTAGCCTTCGATTTTGCTCAAAACGACGTTTTCTTCCATAGAACGACCGTAAATTCATTTTTCTTTGAGATCGAGCTTATATTACATGTTGTATATGCATTATGTAGCCATACGTAACTTTTTGAGGATTTTTAAAAATTTTAAATTTTCGCTCGAATTCAAAGGGGTAGCCTTCAATTTTGTTCAAAATGACGTTTTCGTCCATAGAATGACCGTAAATTCATTTTTTTCGAGATCGAGCTTCTATTACATGTTGTATATGCATTGCGTAGCCATACGTAAGTTTTCGGGGATTTTTAAAAAATTTCAAATTTTCGCGTGAATTCAAAGGGCTTAACCTTCGATTTTGCTAAAAACGACGTTTTCTTCCATAGAATGACCGTAAATGCATTTTTATTCGAGATCGAGCTTGTATTCCATGTTGTATATGCATTACGTTGCCATACGTAAGTTCTCAGAGATTTTTAAAAATTTCAATTTTTTTCTCGAATTCAAAGGGGTTAGCCTTCGATTTCGCTAAAGACAACATTTTCTTCCATAGAATGACTGTAAATTCATTTTTCTTTGAGATCGATCTTGAATTACATGTTGTATATGCATTACGTAGCCACACGTAAGTTTTCGGGGATTTTTAAAAATTTAATTTTTTGCTCGAATTCAAAGGGGTTAGCCTTCGATTTTGCTCAAAACGACGTTTACTTCTATAGAATGTTCGTAAATTCATTTTTGTTCGAGATAGAGCCATTATTCCATGTTGTATATGCGTTACATATCCATACGTAAGTTTTCGGGCATTTTCAAAATTTCAATTTTTTGCTCGAATTCAAAGGGGTTAGCCTTTGATTTTTTTTCAAAATGTTGTTTTCTTCCATAGAATGTTCATAAATTCATTTTTGTTCGGGATCGAGCTTGTATTCCATGTTGTATATGCATTACGTAGCCATACGTAAGTTTTTGGGGATTTTTGAAATTTCAAATTTTCGCATGAATTCAAAGGGGTTAGCCTTCAATTTTGATCAAAATGACGTTTTCTTCCATAGAATGACTGTAAATTCATTTTTCTTTGAGATAGAGCTTGTATTCCATGTTGTATATGCATTACGTAGCCGCACGTAAGTTTTCAGGGATTTTTAATAATTTCAAATTTTTGCTCGAATTTAAAGGGGTTAACCTTCGATTTTGCTCAAAACAACATTTTCTTCCATAGAATGACCGTTAATTCATTTTTATTCAAGATCGAGCTTGTATTCCATGTTGTATATGCATTACATAGGCATACGTAAGTTCTTGGGTATTTTTAAAAATTTCAAATTTTCGCTCAAATTCAAAGGGGTTAGCCTTTGATTTTGCTTAAAATGACGTTTTCGTCCATAGAATGACCATAGATTCATTTTTCTTTGATATGGAGCTTGTATTCCATGTTTTAAATGCATTACGTAGCCATACGTAAGTTTTGGGAGATTTTTAAAAATATCAAATTTTCGCGTGAATTCAAAGGGGTTAGCCTTCGATTTTGCTCAAAACGATGTTTTCTTCCACAGAATGACCAAAAAATCATTTTTTTCGAGATCGAGCTTGTATTTCATGTTCTATATGCATTACGTAGCCATACGTAAGTTTTCAGAGATTTTTAAAAATTTCAAATTTTTGCTCAAATTCAAAGGGGTTAGCCTTCGATTTTGCCTAAAACAACGTTTTCTTCCATAGAATGACCTTAAATTCATTTTACTTCGAGATCGAGCTTGTATTCCATGTTGTATATGCATTACGTAGCCATACATAAGTTTTCGGGGATTTTTTAAAATTTCAAATTTTCGTGTGAATTCAAAGGGGTTACCCTTCGATTTTGCCTAAAACAACGTTTTCTTCCATAGAATGACCGTAAATTCATCTTTCTTCAAGATCGAGCATGTATTCCATGTTGTATATGCATTACGTAGCCACACGTAAGTTTTCGGGGATTTAAAAATCTCAAATATTCGCTCGAATTCAAAGGGGTTAGCCTTTGATTTTGCTCAAAACGACGTTTTCTTCCATAGAATGACCATAAATTCATTTTTCTTCGAGATCGAGCTTGTATTCCATGTTGTATGTGCATTACGTAGCCATACGTAAGTTTTCAAGGATTTTTAAAAATTTTAAATTTTTGCTCGAATTCAAAGGGGTTAGCAATCAATTTTGCTCAAAACGATGTTTTCGTCCGTAGAATGACCGTAACTTCATTTTTCGTAGATATAGAGCTTGTATTCCATGTTGTATATGCATTACGTAGACATATGTAAGATTTCGGGGATTATTAAAAATTTCAAATTTTCGCGTGAATTCAAAGGGGTTAGCCTTCGATTTTGCTCAAAACAACGTTTTCATCCATATAATGACCATAAATTCATTTTTCTTCAAGATCGAGCTTGTATTCCATGTTGTATATGCATTACGTAGCCATATGTAAGTTTTCGGGAATTTTTAAAAATTTCAAATTTTCGCGTGAATTCAAAGGGGTTAGCCTTCGATTTTGCTCAAAACAACATTTTCTTCCATAGAATGACCTTAAATTCATTTTTGTTCGAGATCGAGCTTGTATTCCATGTCGTATATGCATTACGTAGCCATACGTAAGTTTTCAAGGATTTTTAAAAATTTCAAATTTTCACTCAAATTCAAAGGGGTTAGCCTTGGATTTTGCTCAAAACGACGTTTTCATCCATAGAATGACCGTAAATTCATTTTTCTTTGAGATCGAGCTTGTATTCCATGTTTTATATGTGTTACGTAGTCATACATAAGTTTTCGGAGATTTTTAAAAATTTCAAATTTTCGCGTGAATTCAAAGGGGTTAGCCTTCGATTTTGCTCAAAACGACGTTTTCTTCCTTAGAATGACCGTAAATTCATTTTTCTTTGAGATTGAGCTTGTATTACATGTTGTATATGCATTACATAGCCATACCTAAGTTTTCGGGGATTTTTAAAAATCTCAAATTTTCGCTCGAATTCAAAGGGTTAGCCTTTGATTTTGCTCAAAACGACATTTTCTTCCATAGAATGACCATAAATTTATTTTTCTTCGAGATCGAGCTTGTATTCCATATTGTATATACATTACGTAGTCATACGTAAGTTTTCAAGGATTTTTAAAAATTTCAAATTTTTGCTCGAATTCAAATGAGTTAGCCTTTGATTTTGCTCAAAAAGACGTTTTCATCCATAGACTGACCGTAAATTCATTTTTTTCTAGATCGAGCTTGTATTCTATGTTGTATATGCATTACGTAGCCATACATAAGTTTTCGGGGATTTTTAAAAATTTCAAATTTTTGCGTGAATTCAAATGGGTTAGCCTTCGATTTTGTTCAAAATGACGTTTTAAAATTTTCGCTCGAATTCAAATGGGTTAGCCTTCGATTTTGCTCAAAATGACATTTTCATCCATAGACTAACCGTAAATTCATTTTTCTTTGACATCGAGCTTGTATTCCATGTCGTATATGCATTACGTAGCCACACGTAACTTTTTGGGGATTTTTTAAAATCTTAAATTTTCGCTCGAATTCAAAGGGGTTAGCCTTCAATTTTGTTCAAAACGACGCTTTTGTCCATTGAATGACCGTAAATTCATTTTTTCGAGATCATGTTTGTATTCCATGTTGTATATGCATTACGTAGCCATACGTAAGATTTCGGTGATTTTTAAAAATTTCAAATTTTCGCGTGAATTCAAAGGGCTTAACCTTCAATTTTGCTCAAAACGACGTTTTCTTCCATAGAGTGACCGTAAATGCATTTTTATTCGAGATCGAGCTTGTATTCCATGTTGTATATGCATTACGTAGCCATACGTAAGTTTTTAGAGATTTTTAAAAATTTCATTTTTTTGCTCGAATTCAAAGGGGTTAGCCTTCGATTTTGCTCAAGACAACATTTTCTTCCATAGAATGACTGTAAATTAATTTTTCTTCAAGATCGAGCTTGAATTACATGTTGTATATGCATTACGTAGCCATACGTAAGTTTTTGTGGATTTTTAAAAATTTAAATTTTTGCTTGAATTCAAAGGGGTTAGCCTTCGATTTTTCTCAAAACGACGTTTTCTTCTATAGAATGTCCGTAAATTCTTTTTTGTTTGAGATCGATCTTGTATTCCATGTTGTATATGCATTACGTAGCCATACGTAAGTTTTTGGGGATTCTTGAAATTTCAAATTTTCGCGTGAATTCAAAGGGGCCTTCGATTTTGCTCAAAATGACGTTTTCTTCCATAGAATGACCGTAAATTCATTTTTCTTTGAGATCGAACTTGTATTCTATGTTGTATATGCATTACATAGGCATACGTAAGTTCTCGGGGATTTTTAAAAATCTCAAATTTTTGCTCGAATTCAAATGGGTTAGCCTTTGATTTTGCTCAAAACAACGTTTTCTTCCATAGAATGACCGCAAATTCATTTTTTCACAATCGATCTTGTATTCCATGTTGTATATGAATTAAGTAAACATACGTAAGTTTTCGGGGATTTTTAAAAATTTCAAATTTTTGCTCGAATTCAAAGGAGTTAGCATTCGATTTTTCTCAAAATGACATTTTCTTCCATAGAATGTCCGTAAATTCAATTTTTTTTCGAGATCGAGCTTGTATTCCATGTTGAATATGCATTATGTAGCCATACGTATGTTTTCGGGGATTTTTAAAATTTGAAATTTTCGCGTGAATTCAAAGGGGTTAGCCTTCGATTTTGCTCAAAACAACGTTTTCTTCTTTAGAATGACCGTAAATTCATTTTTCTTCGAGATCGAGCTTGTATTACATGTTGTATATGCATTACATAGCCATACGTAAGTTTTTAGAGATTTTTAAAAATCTCAAATTTTCGCTCGAATTCAAAGGGGTTAGCTTTCGATTTTGCTCAAATTGACGTTTTCTTCCATAGAATGACTGTAAATTCATTTTTCTTCGAGATTGAGCTTGTATTCCATGTTGTATATGCATTACGTAGCCATACGTAACTTTTTGAGGATTATTAAAAATTTTAAATTTTCGCTCGAATTCAAAGGGGTTAGCCTTCAATTTTGTTCAAAACGACGTTTTTGTCCATAGAATGACCGTAAATTCATTTTTTTTCGAGATTGAGCTTCTATTCCATGTTGTATATGCATTACGTAGCCATACATAAGTTTTCGCGGATTTTTAAAATTTCAAATTTCCGCGTGAATTCAAAGGGCTTAACCTTCGATTTTGCTCAAAACGACGTTTTCTTCCATAGAATGACCGTAAATGCATTTTTATTCGAGATCGAGCTTGTATTCTATGTTGTATATGCATTACGTAGCCATACGTAAGTTTTAAGAGATTTTTTAAAATTTTAATTTTTTTGCTCGAATTCAAAGGGGTTAAGCCTTAGATTTTGCTAAAGACAACATTTTCTTCCATAGAATGACCGTAAATTCATTTTTCTTCGAGGTAGATCTTGAATTACATGTTGTATATGCATTACGTAGCCATACGTAAGTTTTCGGAGATTTTTATAAATTTAAATTTTTGCTCGAATTCAAAGGGGTTAGCCTTCGATTTTGCTCAAAACAACGTTTAGTTCTATAGAATGTTCGTAAATTCATTTTTGTTCGAGATCGAGCCATTATTCCATGTTGTATATGCGTTACGTAGCCATACATAAGTTT
>JAYESD010000468.1:0-29706 GCA_036927565.1 Tuctoria greenei
AGATTGGGGAAAATAGATTGATTATGTTACCATCAGATAATAGAAATGGGGTACACCTTATATAGGCTAGCTAGTGTAGTGTGAAACCAAAGCTAAACTCTTTCACACTACACTAGTGTGAAATCGAAGGTAAACCCTTTCACACACTCATACATAACAGTCCAACACTTTTATTTTGATTTTAAAATTTGTGGATTGGATGTGATTAGGAGTTGGAGAGGGAGAACCAACGGCTGGACAAGATTGCTTCGAGCTGTACCCGCGGGTCTAAGGTGATTCTTTTCTCTTTCGTTTTTCCCCTACTACGAAAGTACATGTGTATATTTGTAAGAATGCGGCGGTGATTGATTTTATGGTTGATTTGTGAATTATCAACATTCTTTTAATTAGAAAAATATAGCTTTGTCATGTGGTTGTTTTATAAGATCACAAGACATCTGTGGTGAAAGATGATTACTAGCTATAACAGTTCTGCCATAGTACACAAGCTTTACTTGTTTTGAACTTGAGATAAGAGCAAATTAAGTAATAGCATGAAAACTATAAGTTGCAAAAGGTAGAATTATTGCTTTGTGTCTATGCGAGGCCTTCTTTTCAGTCTTTGACAAGGAAATGAGGTCTTTTCTAATGTGTTGTACTCGATATTGTGAGGCAAAACTAGTTTCGGGGAGCACAGTGACAATTTCATGAATCAAACCGCTTTTCATCAAATTAGCAGTGCAAAAAAGATCAAAATTTTCATTTGGGCATATTTTATTGAAATTAAAGCACATATACATGGTTTTTAGACAATTTTCAAATTGGTTTAGTTCATATTTTCTAAACTACTTTATTGCCTTTTCAGATTGTTACTCATAATGATTAATGGACCACAGCACATGTCCATGTTTTACTTTATCTTTATATATCGAATTGTTTTGAATATCTAAATTTCAGATTTATGCATGACAACATTTGAACATACGTTTACTAGAGTATGTGATCCAGCCCCCGATAATTTTTGTAAGGATCCACAACTAGGCGGCAGCATCATGCAAAACAGCGATCTCACGCGTGAGGGACAACAACTATCGTGCAGCGGCTGATGTGTGGTGGAGACTTCAAAGACTATCAAGGTTAGTGATGAGACAATTAGTATTTATAGACTAAATAATAGACCTCTCACATTGGTCTTTGGTCCATAACGTTTCTATTTGTAGGCAGACCGACCACCCGTGGAACGCCTATATTGCCTCGGCCTCCCACAAAGGCAGGCGTCCACATGGACCTCCCCATCACATAAGCTGAAGAACCCAGAACCACTATTCCGTCCCTCGTGCAATGCCACCAGGCCACTGCAGCGCAACGTAGAGAGGAACAAATCTGAAGCCGATCTGTTAAGAACCCACCAAGGGTCGCCGACCGTCTTGCAACACGTCCTTGTGCACAGTGGTGCACTTGTCACCGTCGAGGTGTGACCGGAGCAGGGCTGCAGCCATGCCATGCGCCAGTGTCCTGACCGATGTGGAAATCCTAAGGGGCGGATGTAAAAGTCCACATTTGCGAAGATCAAGAAGCAAAAATGCAAACTTAAAAATTTTAAGTTAAATTGGGATTCAACATGTCAATGACTTGTTTTAATTAATAACTGATTCCCAAAAGATGAACTTTAAAAACTTTATAAATAGTTTGAGTAAATGATTAGTATATGAGTGAAAGTAAGTAAATAAGTATGAAAATGACCAAGTACCAAAAATATCAATTCAAAAATCATAATCAAGTTCAAATGCCAAATGTAATAATTCTGAATAGACCGTGTCGGTACCCGGCATATCGGGTACCCTCGCGCAGAGGCTAAAGCACCTAAGTGTTCTGCCCTCCTGCCGAGGCAGGGTCCTAGGGCGAATATAGAAGGTCTGGACCCCTATCTACCTCATATATAGGGTCCGACGCTTCCACATGGACCTCAAGGCGGGGTCCAGCTCCTCCGAGGAGACGGGTTCCCAAGCGGTCACGTGTCCAGCAAGACAGGACCTCGTTGCACTATGAGAGTGGGCTTCGGTGCTGCCACGTGGTTCAAAGCACCAGGTCGGCCACCTCCCGCGGAGGTGGGCTCCGGCACTACCACGAGTCCCGCAACTCTGAGTCCCCTGCTTTACTCAGAAACAAGCTCTGGGGCTGTGACGTGGTCCGCGGATCGGGACCCGGCCTCCCCCGCAGAGGTTGACTCTCGAGCTACCACGTACCCTGCAACTTGTCGTGGACGGTGGGTTGCGGGAGTTAAGGCGGTAGTGCACCTTGTCAAAATCAAGTATTTAAAACACGCGCCTTCCCCAGGCACATGACGCGATGCACGCCTACTATCAGGTACCGCTATGCCAAATCGCATCGCAGTGAAGACGCCGCAGGCCTACCCCACTCCGCCAAGTGGGTATCTTACAGCGACAGAACAATTGGAAGGGACATCCCTACCATCATCAACAACTACGCATGGGCCACTGGCGTCTGAGTTGGCAAGGCGGTGGGTCTTCAAGCCCGGTCAGAAGAAGCTTATGCGCGAAGCCTTAGATCTTTTAGGATAAGACTGCCTCGGGGCCACCTGCCGGGCTCCGGAACCCACTTGTAAGGCGTCCGGCCTTGTCTATAAAAGGACCAGACCGCCACGTTACAAAAGATGCCCAATCTAACGCATACACATGCTACACACACATTCACAACAGCAATACAAGACTCACTGTAGAGTAGGGTATTACGCTCTGGCGGTCTGAACCACGTAAAACTACCGTCTAACCATCTCTCATACGCACAATCTCCTAAGAGGACTAAGCCCTGCCGATCAAGAACCTCCGCGGGAGGCTCTCATAGCAGGTTCAGGGGAAGTGTCGCCAGAACACTTTGACATTTGGCGCGCCAGGTAGGGGCTTTTTCCTCTAAAAAGTGGTTGCGCTTTTACCACAAGGGTGTTCATCAAGCCCGTGCACGGCGGTTTCCGTGGCCGTCGTTCGGTGACAAGATCCTTCGCCCGAGCAGCACAGTCTGGTCCATCACGCCCCTGCATAGATGCAGCTGGCCAGGGCGGCAGATTCGGGCACATCCCGGCCCAATCAGCGCCCCTGGAGCCGCCGCCTGCAAGTCCAGAGAGTGTTCTGGCAACAGCCAGAGACATCCTTCACCACCCACTGTCCTTGAACGCTTCCCAAGGAGGGGCTTAGTAGTGGGTCTAAGATATCGACCACTTCGTCAGTGCGGGCATCAACTATCCCAACACAGGGAGGCGTCACGTGTCACTGTCGTGAACACCGTCCATCGACCGATGCATAGGTGACTCCCATTCCACCAGGCTTACCAGCATTTGTCGGATCACCACGGTCGACCTGAGGGTTGAGCTTGACAACTATCAAGCTCAGGTAGACGGTCATGTCATCATCGAGCGGCAGAGGGAGAGACAGTGCAACCTTGACGCCGAATACGGCCCTCAAGCGTACGAGCAGGAGGTGTCCTCCGTCCAATGTGCGCCGCTTGTAACCCCTCCACCGTCACCTCACCAGGATTATGTTGGGTCCACCGCCCCCCTGCAGTACTCTGTGCAGCAGGTGCCGTAGCAGCAGTACTTGGAACAGCAGGTGCCATAGCAGCAGCACTTGGCACAATAGGTGCCGCAGAAGCAAGCTCCGAAGCAGCCACACGTCGTGCAGCAAACCCCCCTGGGGCATGTCGTTCCGTACGCTTCTCCGGTAAAACCCATCGTAGGGTGCACAGCCTTGGCTCCATACCTCCGCCTGACGATGTGGCCGCGTAAGTTCTGACAACACCTGCTAGAGAAGTTTGATGGAAGCGTCAACTCAGCCGAGTTTCTACAGATCTGCACCACGACACTCCTTGGTGCAGGTGCGGATGAGCTCATCCTAGCAAACTACTTCCCCATCGCCCTGACTGGCTCAGCTCGATCATGGCTGATGAACCTGCCTGAGTGGTCCATAACCTCTTGGGATGAGCTCTGCCGGAAGTTCACAGCGAACTTCGGCATCTCCTACATGCGCCCCGGCACCGAGCTCGACCTCCACGCCGTGCGCCAACAACCTAAGGAGACGTTGCAATCTTTCATCCAGCATTTCTCCCAGGTACGCAAGTCCATCCCCAACATTTTGAATGCTTCTTTCATAGTGGCATTCCGGTAGGGCGCGCGTGATAGGGAGATGCTCGAGAAGTTAGCCACGCACAATGTGCAAGATGTCTCCGAGCTCTTCTCCATCGTCGACTAGTGCGCCAGGGCGGCAGAAGGTCGTGACTGGCACACACATCTGCCTCAAGGGCAGGCAGAGCCGACCAGACTGGCAAAGGCGTTGCTACCATGGGTAGCGGCAAAAAGAAGAACAAGAACTGGGGTGGCAGCCAGAACAAGGTGCTGTAAGGGGCACCCGTCATGGCAGTAGCTGCGAGCGGTTGCACCAGACCCCCATGCCCTGACAAACGCCCACGTCAGTCACCTGCTACTGACGATGGCGTCGAGCCTTGCCTGGTGCACAAGACTCGCGACCACACCACGAGTCAGTGCCACGAGATCAAGAGATGCGCCGAGCAATACTAAGAGCGGGCGCAACAGCGTCCTGACGGTGCTCCCTTTCGCAAGCGGGAGGGCAAGCAGAAAGTCGACCCCAAATTTCACGACAACGAGGAGATGGAGAACCAGAAGTATGAATGGGCCGTCGAGGTGGTATACCAAGACAAGGACTCTGACGCCAGTAGCGACCACGAGCGTCGCAAGACACTCCACGTCATATTCGGGGGGTCTTGGGATCTCACATCCCGGAACGCGGTCAAGACCCTGCGCCGAGCAGTGGCCTCAATAGCTCCTGCCCCCACTCCGGCTCTACACCACAAGTGGAAGGAGACACCGATCAGCTTCGACGCCTCTAACTGCCCCAAGAACATGGCAGGAGTCGGGATCCTGCCTCCTAGTGGCCCCCACCAGCGCCTACGTTAGGCTCCACTATGTCTTGATAGACGGCGGGGCCGGCCTCAACCTCTTCACCTGTGCGGCCACCAGATGCAGATCTCAGTGTCCAAGCTCACCCCCTCAAGTTCGTTCTAAGGGGTGGGACCAGGGAAAATCATCCCGTACGGCAACATCAATCTTTAGGTGACCATTGGGACACCCAAAAACTTCAGGACGGAGAGCATCATGTTCGACGTCGCGTAGGTCACCCTCCCCTTCAACGTCATCAGCGGCAGGCCCGCCCTTTACCGACTCATGGTCGTAGCCCACTACGGCTACCTTGTTCTGAAGATGATGACCTCCTCCAGCGTCCTCAAGATCTGCAGAAACTGCATCGCTGCGGTGTTAGCCTTGGAGAAGCTCCAAGCCCTCGCAACAGACCCAACACCTGCCCCGGGCAGCGCTGGATCAAGTCAGCCTCTGTCAAGCTCACGTTAGCGCGACTCATCCGCTGCAGCCCGTCTGCAGCATTTCGACAGCACTGATGCTCCCGTCAAATCTGTTAAGATCAGTTCTAGCCCTGCTTAGACTACCCACAAGGCGGGGGGCCAAGGAAGAAAGTAGGGGCACCCCCTCATTGCCCCGCTGGTAGCTATCAACGATAGGTTCTCCGGCAACTGTCACAGCTACCCTCGGAGCTTTGAGCACCCCTATAAGTTAATATTAGCTTATTAGTAGGACAGTGTAAATGTTTCATAGAGTCTAGGAGCAGCGTTTAGGACAACCAAGCTCTGGGATGGTCAGGTCCAGAGTGCGCAGTTAGCTTAGCCTGGTCCAAAACCCTAAGCCTGTGCACCCTGCTCCCTCGTCATCCGGAAGCAAGTTGTTGCCTTTTTTTGTAAAAGGTTGTCTCCTATGAATGTCGATATAAAAGAATCACTATCTTATTCCATGTTTCCCTAACAATGTTCATTTAATTATGCATTAATTTTATGATGAACGATGCTAGGCTCGTTTATTGTATACCGCCTTTATATACACGATTATACGCTCTGTATCTCACCCTTCGTGGAGTTGTACAATCCTACTATAGGCGGGCCTGCTTGAGGTACCTGCAATGTGTGAGGGGTTCTCTCGGCTGCCCTCATGCTTGGAGTCCTGTGATGCCGAATGGCCTCCAAGGAAAGGTCTACGCCAAGCTGGAGGTCCAGGGGGTGTGAACTGCTTAGTCTGGTCTTGTACCCTAAGCATGCACACCCTGCCACCCAATGCTATAGTCGAGTACTGGGGGCCGAAAAGTTTGCACCCTAGGGACGGCGGGAGCCGGACCCCGAAGCACTAACGCATTGAATTACCCAAGACCCGTGTGTTAGCTCAGAACAGTGAGACATGACAAAAGCTAAGGAGGAGAAAGAGGTAAAACCGGCGAGCAAACTAGTCCCTCCTTTATCATGTGTCCAGGACAGCCAGCTCTGAAACCTCGCAGGGGGCCCATCGTCAACGTACCAGCACATCAATGACAGTAACAAGCACTGATTCGTGAGTACACTCTCCCGTCCCGTTCTTGTTAATAATAGGGTTCTCTTGTGGTAACCTGTATAGCAAGGGCCTGCCGTCGAAGCTGCTACACATCGATGGTAAACGACGTCGGAGCAGCCAGCTCCGGCACCTCCCAGGGGGCAACCGTCGATGTCCTAGCACGTCGATGACCGTAACAGGCGCTGATTCGTGACTACACTATCCTGTCCCGCTCTTGTTGCTAATAGGAATCTCTTGTGGTAGCCTATAACCTAGGGGGTCTGCCGTCGACGTTTCTACAACGATAGTGGGCAACATCGGAGCATCCAACCCCGTCACCACCTAGGGGGCTTGCCGTCGACGTTTTGACAATGATGGTGGGCGACGCCGGAGCAGCCAGCTCCGGCACCACCCAGGGGCCTGCCAACAACATTTCTACAACGATGGTGGGCTATGCCGGAGCAACCAGCTCCAGCACCACACAGCGGGCTTGCCGTCGATGTTTCTACAACGACGATGGGCAACAGTAGAGCAGACAGCCTCGGCACTACCCAATGGGCCTATCGTCGACGTTCTGACAATGATGGTGGACCGACATCGAAGCATCCAATCCTGGCACCACCCAGGGGCCCACCGTCGATGTTCCGACAAAGATGATCGGCGACGCCGGAGCAGGCAGCCCCGACACAACCCAGGGGGCCTGCCGCTGACATTTCTACACCGATGGTGGACACTGCCGGAGCAGCCAGCTCCGGCACCACCCAAGATGCATGTCCTCAGCATTTTCTATAATGATGGTGGGTGACGCCAGAGCAGCCAGCTCCGGCACCACCCAGGGTGTCTGCCGTCGACGTTTCTACAACGATGGTGGGGGGCTTTGGAGCAGCCAGCTCCAACACCACCTAGGGGATCTGCTGTCGATGTTTCTACAACGATGGTGGGTACTGCCAGAGCAGCTAGCCCTGACACCAGCCAGGGAGGGGTGTTGTCGTCGTTCCGACAACGATGGTGGACGACGCTGGAGCAGCCAGCTCCGGCACCACCCAGGGGGCCTGCTGTCGACGTTTCTACAACAATGGTGGGCGACGTCGGAGCAACCAGCTCTGGCACCACCCAAGGGGCCTGCCGTCGACGTCTCTACTGAGATGAAGCTTGGAGCCCTTGAAGGGGCCCCGCCGAGGTCATATACTCAAAATCCCCCGCTCCACTGGGGGCCCGTCGAAGACATCCAGCGATCAAGTGGTAGGTGTACCAGCCACCTGGCCACATCTACTAGGGGGCCTCTAAGAGGGTTCCATAGGCAGGACGTCAGCGGATGGCAGATCGGCCATGTCATTTGTGCGACCGTTGGTTCCTAAAAAACTAACAAAGTCGGCAAAGTTCTTCATGCCCTTACGCTGCTAAGAGCCCGGGTGAACAAGATGGGAAGCAAAAGACACTGACAAGAAGCCAAACACGAATTAAAACTCATGAAGAAAATTTACAAAGGGGCGAGCCCTAGATACAAAGGCGTCCCCGCCTAGGAGCCACCGGCCTCAATATCTCATGAATTGTGTGGTGACATGCTTGGCGGCATCCATGACTTCTGCCGTCGCCACCTCTTCACTCTCCACGACGGGGCCCTCGAATATCGAGTCTAGAGGTATCTTCGGATACCGAATCTGGTAGCATACTAGACAATGGGATGACACCATCTCCGCCAGCGCTCTACTCTCATCATCCAGACGGCGGGTCAGCTGCCGCTCCTGTAGATCGAGCTCCCAAGCACAGCGCTCTGAAGTCTGCTCCCGAGCCTGGACGTCAAGCTCTAGCATGAGGAGTTCCAGGCGCTCAGCTAGGTGATGCTCTCGATCCCGAGCCAGGTTTCTCTTGCGAAGCTCAAGGTCTTCGATGTGGGACTGCAGCTTGTCCTGATCTACCTCAGCTTGAGTCCTCATCGCCTGGGTTGCCGCCTCTTGCTCAGCAACAGCGACCTCCCGCTCTACAACAGCGGTCTCGCGTTGTCCTAGTGTCACTCGAAGCTCTTCAAGGGCACTCATAAGCCACCCTATTAGTAGTCTTGGCATCGTCCAGAATCTCATGGGATGCTGCGTCCATGGCATTTGCCATGCGGCGCATCAACTCCAGCTCCTCACCCTCCTTCCACTTCTTCTCCTTCATCTGATCAATATTGAACCTCAGAAGGTCCTCCCAGACCTAGAGGCCCTTGTCCTCAGCTCTTAGATTCTCCCACTCTTCACCAAGGGTGTCCTGCGCTTTGCGGAGGTTGGACTACACCATGTTGATGCTGAACTGCGCCGAGTCAATGACGTCAGAGAGGTGCACTTGTTCTGCAAAAGCTATGGAGGATCGGTCAGTGATTAGCTCAGGAACCACTTCTCCCCGCGGCAAAGATGGCGAGGCCACCAGCGCCGGGGGCCTCGATGCCAAGAACTGAGCAAAAGTTGTGGCGCCACCTGAAGCGGTAGCGCCACCAACGCCAGAGGTGACACCTGCTGGAACAGCGGCCTCAGGGGTCAGGCCCTCGGCTTGGTGAGTGGACTCTAACATTACCTCCGACACGGTAGCTGGAGGTGTTCCACTACTCGCGCCAGGTACGGGCGCTAGAGCGATGCTCCCTTGTACCGGCTTGGCAGCTTGCTCCACCAATGCATCCATGGCCCCCTGGGCCGACTTCGGAGTGCTCCGGGTCACTACCCTCGACGATAAGGGCATCACAACAGCTGACGTTGCCCTATAGATTGAAATCAAAGACTGTTCAAACAAAAAGAACTGATGAGACAACGATGCAAGTTTTGTTAGAATGTCTTACCGACGTCCCCAGAAGCTCCAGCGGGCCTCGACTTTCGATGACTCTGAGGCTGCAGGCTCTGCTGATGACGCGACAAGCAGGGTCGATCCGACTGGGCCTCCACCAGAACCACCAACGCTGTTGTGAGCCCGCATCGGTGTGTCTCCACTGACTCCAACAGTGCCACTCCCAGAGCCTCCTCTCGAGCCGCTATCGAAGTCCATTGCCAAACCTGGGGCAAGATTGATAGCGGCCCAGGGCCTCTTAGCTTGAGGCTCCGTGGGTGTAGCGCTCCCGGAGCCCTCTCTGGCGCCTTGGACTACACCGGTGGCAGAGATGCTGGTTGGTGTGCCAGTTGTAGTCGATAGTGGACTCGTCGCTTGGTGGACTAGGCCTCCCCCTCCCCCCAAAGAACCACCAACACCTGAGGCTCAGGAGGGGCGCTCCATCAATGTTGACTTAGAGCAAGGACCGCCCTCGGCGGTGCCCTCGGCGGCGACCGAGGGCATTTGTCCTTCGCGACCTCAATCACTGGCGACTTCCCCTTCCCTATATCGGGGACCAGCGCCTTGCCTTTCCCTTTGTCAGAGGGTGCATCTTCCACCCTTGGCACTTCGAAGCCTGGAGCAGGTGTAGACTCCTGCGGAGTGTCGGAGATGATCAGACCATGCTCTGTGTCACCAACCTGCCGCGATGCAAGGCCAAGCGTGTCCAAGTTTGACATCTCTCAAAGGATCTTCACCCTGCGGTCTTGATCCATGCAAAGAGGCAGACATGGCCGTGGGAGAGTGAATACACTGAAAGGCAACAGGTGATCACACACCTTGGACATCACGACAAACACCTCTTCTAGGGTCATCTCCGTGTCATGACCCCTCACCAGCCTGGTGCCGTCCTACGGCCCGAAGTATAGCCATGCTGCGCGGCAACAATGCTGGAGGGCGGCCATGCATCAACGTACAAAGTTCGCCAACACCATCAACGATGAAAAACCGTGGTCCGCTAAGTATCGAATCCTCTCCAGCACTGGGGTATACTCTGACTCCAACTGCGGGCACTCCTCCTAGGTCTTCTTCCTAAGCGTCGGCCAGTCGGTGGGAAGGACCATGCGATCGTGGGCGTCAGCAAGTAGAATCACCCAGTCACCCCTCCAGCCGTCCCACCTCACAGTGAAAAGCGGAGTGATGTACTTGAAGGGACTATTGGCCAGATGCTGGAAATAGTAGGCATCAAGGAAGTTCGACTTGCTTTTCCTAGTCCGCCTCAGCACGAAGAACTAACTGAACACGGGCACGCACGGGTACACTCTAACGAACATCTGCAGAAGTGCGAGAACACCACAATTACCGCCGAAGAGTTTGGTGACAAGAAGGGTTGTAAAAGCCCACATTGGCGAAGATCAAGAAGAAAAAATGCAAACTTAAAAATTTTAAGTTAAATTGGGATTCAACCTGTCAATGACTTATTTTAATTAATAATTGACTCCCAAAAGATGAACTTTAAAAACTTTATAAATAGTTTGAGTAAATGATTAGTGTATGAGTGAAAGTAAGTAAATAAGTACGAAAATAATCAAGTCCAAAAAATATCAATTCAAAAATCATAATCATGTTTAAATTTAAGCTTGACTCAAATGACAAATGTAATAATTCTGAATGGACTGTTGTCAAATTAAAAACTTGATGTCACCAAAATGTTGTTTATACTTAATTAAGGATTATCCATTTTGTGGTAGGTGGGATCTCATACATCGAGAGAAATTTCAAATTCAAATTTGAATTCAAATAAAACTTGCTCAACGTTCAAATTGGACTTCACTATTGTGTCCTGCATATTTTAAATAGTCAACTTACAAAGTATTATCATTTTAGGAGTTGAATGGTTATATGAATTAAACCGATACATAAATGAACATTTAATTTCAAATTTAAATCTCATCCTCAAAATATTTAAATGCAAGATGTGAATCCACCAACTTGTTCCTCGCATTTGAATTAGTTAACATGCAAATTTCTACCATTTCAGGAATTCATTTCCTATTTTATTTCTTGAGTCAAAGTCAGCAGGAAAGTTGATCAACCTATGGGTCTTACCTGTCGAGTGGGCCCCACATGTCAGTCAATGAAGACAACACCGTTTTCTTCTTTCCCTGCCGGTGCGCCACGGTGCCTGTGCCGCTCCACGCAGCAGCTAGCTTGCTGCCGACTCCCACTCGCTCTTATCTTTCCTGGGGATATTTTTGCTTGCCTCTCTGGTTGCAGCTCACAAACTCAGCAGATAGGTTCTGTTCGTCGCTCTCAAGCAGTGCTCGACGCCACCTCGCCCGCCTCTGCTCCATGGCGCCTGGTGTGCTCCCTTTCCCTGCAGCCTCTCGCCCTTTTTTCTCTCCCTCGCGCACCCACTTTTTTCTCTCCCTCGTGCGCCCGTGTTCCTCCTCAAAGCAAGCCAGATCGAATCCCTGCTCTTCTCTGCCCAAAACAGCCCCATGTGCTGCTGCTCGGTGCTCCACCATGGCCATCTCCTCTGCTGCCTCGCACACAAAGCTGAGCATGCCACAAAGCATCACATAGATTTCCTCGTCCTCCCCGACGTGCCACTGCAACGTCTTCATCATTCCCATGTGGTGTTGAGGCAAATTTCGAGCGGGTCCTCTGGTTTGGGCAGCCACAGCGCCTCGGCGCCACCCCACGGCCTCAGCCCCGTTCCAGCTCCAATCAGTGGTCTTCAAGGTCCATAACCCTCTGATCTCAGCGCTCCTCCAGTTAATTGATCTCTCATGCCTTGGTTTAGCCGAGACATCAAATCTCATGGCCGCCTTTTGTCAACCTAGGTCTACAGTTATCACCACTATGCAACCAATTTCCTTGCAATTAGAGCTTCAATTCGAGTTTCCCATAGAGCAAGGAATCTCTAAGATCAAGTGCCGAACTTTTTACCCAATGCCGAGCCCTGCCCACGTTGCCGTCGAGTTCACCGCCGCTGCTGCCATTGCTGGTACTATTCCTGTCCTCTTCTGGTGCCGCCATGTTGCCCCACACGTGTTCCAGGAGCTCTAGGTCCTTTCCCAACAAGAATCTCGATATTTCATCAAGATTTGGCGTGGGATCGGCAGTGCGAAGCCACTGACCCGACGCCCTTGTGTCCCTGTCCTGAGGTTGAACAAGAACATGCAGGTGGCCCCCTTTGTCAGTCTCAAGAGAGCATCCTTAGGATCTTTTGCGCTTAGTGGATTTGTTGTGGATATGCGCCCTAAGTCTGTGCCCCACTGTGTTGCTCTCACCCGATTGGGAAGGGGGTGGGGGGTTCAAATCCTTGTCGGCCCCGGCTGTCAATTAGTCTTTTCCTTTAGTAAAACAAATCTAGAAAATGTAGGATCTTACAAAAATCGTAGAAAATAGTAGACAAAACCCAAAAATCTGAGGTAAATTGTGCTGGCTTCCTGGGAATCTCTACTTTGCAATGGAGCAGATGTCTTGGCATGAAATCATATGGAAATTGTGGCGTAAATTCCTTTCCATTAAAACTTTGAAAATTTATCTCATGAGCATCCTTTGATGGGAAATTCTCAGATTGCTCCACAAACTTCCTTTATAAATCTATGAGATACAGCAAAAATTACAACTCCAGTAACCACTATTATGATAGTTTAATTAAGAAACTTTGCTATTGATTAATATAAATTCCAGAAAAACACTAGGAATAATTCAGAAAAAAATGGTTCAAACTTAGGAAAATCATATCTCTTGTTGGAACACACTCAGTGAGTAATTTACAGAAAAAATGAGATTCATAGAACAGCCTGTAACATTTAATCTTTCAATTCATTTGTTGAATTATTCTGAGAACTCTATGCCATGATAAATTCCCAAATTTGGTGAGAAAATCCTTCATGCCACCTAGTTCCTCCAGAAAAATTGTCATACTTATTTACCTTGATTAGATTGGTTAAATCAACTGGGTTGTTTCAGCCTTGGTGAAAATAGAAGAATATGGCCAGTAGAAATTCCAGAAAAATAATTTCAGACTTCAAAATGTATTATGAGATGTAGAATGATCAGAAAAATATGAAAAAAATTCCCTAGTACTCTCATGATCTCATATATCACTTTATCATACTGTTTCACATGATAAACCTGGCTAGTTTCCTGGAATGATTTTACTAGTAGGCAATTTCCTTGTATTCTCATAAGCATAGTTCTCCTTGCAACCAGCTGAGCTTTTTCATCCAAAATCCCATGTGAACTGATGAAGTTCCTGTGAGAATTCCAAGAACAGTATGGATCGGTTACTTAGTATTGCTCATATGTTGTATAATACCCTAAATGCATTATATTCATATCGATAGGACTCATAACGAAGAAAATCCACGAGGAGCACAATTCGGAGGAGAAAGACTAGCGTGGACCCCGCAGCAAGAACAAGATTTGCCCAGGCAAAGGTAAAGACAAGGAAGAAAGAAGAATGACAAGGAGCTTTGTCGATATGATCAAGCACTGACTTATTGACATTTACACTAGCCGCAACCTAAGGTAAGCCCCGGTTTGTATTTAAGTTGTTAATATGTTTTTATTTTATAATCTATATGATGGTAATTGTACATTAAGTCTAGGGATGTATGATACTCCACATGCATGACCCAAGAATCCCTGGAGTCTGACTAGAATTAGGACTTTACATGATATCAGTTGTTATATTAAAGTTAAAGAATATGGATGGAAGAAAGATAAGGAAATGGATGAGATGGAATAGTTAATCTGAGACCGGGTAGGAAGATTAGGGCGCTCAAGGATGTGGTCCTGTGAGCATAGTTCCTGCTTGTCTTGATTAAGGACTGTACTCGTGTGCTGTCCTGGTGGACAAGTTTGAATATGTACCGGATGCATACAAGTTTTATGGGACCTAGGAAACTGATGTAACATGTTAACCTGGGTATTGAGGCATGCCCCACCGTCTTAGGTGGTTAGCCGACAGGAAAGTAATGGGTAACCCAACTACCGGCACTCTCGAGTAGTTGGGGCTTACATTTCGAGACGGTAGGACCAGCAATGCTTGGGTGTCTTGTGAAAGGTTGTTGTGTACAACGTTAACGGGAGAGGTCGTACACTTCTTCTAGACGGGTATACATGACGTGCAAGCTGGCTGTATCTTTATTCAAATCACCGTCGCTCGCGGAAGGGAGCATACTTGTTCACAGAGTTGTGACGTAGTAACAACCAGAACTGAGAGTAACATGTTGGATGATTCAGCAACTTGGTCGAAGTAGTTGATAGAAGAACTAAAGTTATGATTCTAAGTAACTACACCTGTTATTATATACCTGAAACAAGGATCTACTGATAGTGAATATTTACTTTCTGCAGTTTAAATTCAAGTCTTACATTCCAACATGTAGAGTTTCATGTTCTCAGGTGAGACGGTTATGTCTTGCTGATCATTAGGCTTACGGTTGCATTTATACGAGTTTTGCAGGTATATAGCTATGACAGGTTCCTAGGCTTTGCTCTCATCGGTGTATATAGCCAATGGAAGCCCTCGACGCTGCTGCTTGTTTCTGTAATGCTAGAGTGGAGTATTTGCAGGCTGGATACGACCGCTACTGCTATAGTGTAGGTTCGAGATAGTAGTATGAAGACTTCCGTTGATGTGAGCTCTTTTGTATAAAACTTTGAGATTAATGTAAGTTGCTCACTTATACTATGAGTCCTTTGCTTTTTTATGTTGTGCTATTGGGTGTCGCATCGCACGACACCATCCAATGTGATTCCTGGTTTGTCTGGACCCTGGTCCTCACAGTGGAACGGATCTGAGAAGAACCAAAAGAAAGAAGGTCTCGACACTGTCATTGTTGCAGCTGTGCGAGGTTTGGTTGACAGGTGGGTGCAGTGGTGGCAGGGGTGGACAATGAGAGGAGGGCTGGTGCTGGTGGCCGCCCACGGGGATCGCCACTCGTGTAGGCCTACAAGGCCATGTAGGGCCTATCGTGGGTTTTGCTGTCAAAACATAACAGCATGAAGATGAGCTGATAGATGAAGAAACGAAAGGAACTGTGAATATAACATAAAATGGTTCAAGTGAAATTCTAAGTGATCGAGGATTCAAGGGGCTGTCTCACAGTTAGTGGGCGTTGGGAATTACCCAAAAATTTGGTTCAGGTAATTCAGGTATTTTAAAATTCGGGTTTTTAGAATTGATACCTGAAATTGTACCCGGATTCTCAGGGATCCGCAAATTCGGATACCCGAAAATTTGGGTTTTGGATAGCCTGTACTACCCCAAATTGGGAGGTGGCGTTTGCAGAGGGGCTCGACACTGTCGTTGCTGGTCATCGGTGTGGAGAGTGGGCGGCGCCCATACCGCTAGGGGACGAGGGCCACTTAGACCGTAGGAGCAGGGCCCACGGCTTGGGGGCGGGGGCGACACCCATACTGCCGGAGGACGAGGGCTGCACAAACGTAGGAGCGGGGCAGAGCGCACGACTTGGGGGCGGGGCGGCACCGGGACTGTTGGAGGAGGGAGACGCAATGCTGGGAAGACGTCAAGGTAGGGCATTGGTGGTGCTTGGGAGTGGGGGGGGGGGTGACGGCCGGAAGGCACTCGGGGGTGGGGCGGAGGCGCTCGGGCCTTGGGGGTGGTGTGGCGACTTGAGGCTGTGGGCACTAGGGTTAGTGCGGGAGGCGGCGGCCTGGGTCACAGTCCTCACGGAGGTGCGCAATTGATGGCGGGAGGAGTTGGGCTGGGCCCGGGAGGATCAAGGATCGACTATTTGACTGGACCTTATAACCCGGAATACCTGAAATTAATTCGGGTTTTCCGAATCCTTACCTGAAAAATGTGTTCAGGTTTTTCAAGTTCGGGTTCGGGATTTTTCCGGGTTCGGTATTCGGATTCGGGTTTTATGCCCACCCCTACTGACAGTGAGGTCACTAGATATATTATCATAACATTTTTTTTACGATTTTCATTGGGTTCTCGATTATCTGTACTCAAGGAAAAGTCCAATAACGGTACAAAATAAGAGAACCAGATGAAATTCTAGAGAGTTGTTCTTCTGAGCATGGTTTTGGAGTAGTATTCATTGGACTATAACGCTAGAGAAACTGAGCATCTCGGACATTTGGGATGTGTTTGATTGGGAGTCAAAGTGGGATGGGATGGATCCATCCCATTTTTTAGGGATGGGATGGTCTCGTTTTCTGTTTGTCTAGAGGGATGGGACGATCTCTGTTTCATGTTTGTTTTGTGGGATGGTGTGGGACGGAATGGTCCCGTCTCTTGTTTGAATGAAAGGATGGGACAGAGACATGTGAGTATGAGTACTTCTGGATGGCCGCGCGCCTGTCTCCACAGAGGTGGGACGGATCTGTCCCCATGTTTTTGGTGGGATGGTTCCATCCCGCATCTGAGTGGAATATTCTCTTTTGAGGGATGACTCCATCCCACATGTCTCCAAACCAAACAACAGAAAAGTGAGATCGTCCCATCTCGTCCCACTATATCCCTCGAACCAAACACACCCTTGGTGTTGGCAGGGGCGGACCCAGGGGTATATGCCAGATTGGCCACGGTATACCCCACGCCTAGCCATATTCATGAGAAGGATAGGACCGCACAAGGTTGCCTTCCTCATGCACCCACAGGCTAGCAAGCGGACCGACCCAGCTCAGCAGTTACCATCCTTATGCACATGTCCAGCATATCACTTCTCAATGCTTCTTTACACACGCGAGCAGTCTAATCGATCACTACTACAATAAGCCTCATCGTAGGCGGCTCCAAACGTATTATCACACGCGGTTTCTATTACCGCCTGAAACGAAAAGCCTGTGATAATCTGCAATTTCACATGCGGAGAAGTGAAACCCCCTGTGAAGACATATTATCACAGGCGGTTCTTTACTTAGGCTAGCCGCCTGTGAAGACATATTATCATAGGCGATTCGTGCAGCATATATAACCGCCTGTGATAATTGTGTTATCACAGGCGGATGTTTACCTACGACAATCCGTGTGTGGAGACAGTTTATCGCAGCCGGTTTGTACCATAATAATCACTGTCTGTGATAATTAGGTTATCACATATGGTTCTTTACCTATATCTAGTCGTTTGTGGTAATGATATTTCACATGCAGGTCTAGCCGTAGGTAAATAACCGCCTGTGAGAAGGTATACCCTATGCAGTACTACCTGTTGTTATTTATAATTTCTAGATCAATTCAATATAATCACAGAAGTCAATAATATAATTACAGAAGTAAACAATATAAGTCATCTCACAAAAGTCAAATTCACTAAAACAATATACATATGTACAAGTTACACATACAAGTCATCTCATAGTTTACAAGTTTCACTAAAAATAGTTTTTATTGGCATAGTCGCAAAGTTTTGGCACATCAGCTATTGCACCATTCTCATCAAATAACTTGCCTCTTTTGTACAAATTTCGCGACGTACGAATTGACACAGTTCAACAACAATCTTGTTGGCTCCTCCACCAGGCATAATTCTACAAACTAGTCATTCTTCGTTCACATTCTTCGTGTTCTGCAATGAAACACATAACAAGGTTTATAATGTGTTGGTTTGAATATTCTCAAAGTATAGATCAAAGTGAGAGTATACAGAAACTTTTTTGGTATTTTCGGAGTAGTTGTGCTATGAGCAATTGAATTTTGATGTTGAAATCAAAATATGAAAATAATGAAACTCAAAAGTAAGAAAATAAGATATTGACATTAAGGATACCTTACATCCTCACGATTCACTCTATACTCGCTGGCAGTCCGAAGATGCTCGCATACATAATACCTGCATAAGACACTCCCAGCAAGCTGCTTCAGACAAGCATAATATGTTTTAATGTCTAATGCATTCGTATTAGGAAGTCTCTGACTGCCAAGTCGTTCCGCGTAAAAATAACCAAGCGTTGTAATACAAGAAATGTCATGTAAAATGTCAACGCATTCTAAATGTCTGTAAATTAAAAGTATCAAATAAATGTACAGTTTCAAAATGGAAAGGAAATCTTTGTAACAATCTGGTGGGTAATCGGCTGAGTCCAAGACTGTTGCCAAACCATGTGTTGGCTTGATGAAGATCATTATGTAGTGATTACTGCACACATACAGACACACGTGTTAACAATTAGCAATAATTGTTATTTCAATATCATGTGTCGAACTTACTCTAAGTAGTACGGAGACTTTACGAGGTCCTTGCCGTCTCTAACAAAGTTAAACATTGCATGTCTTATGTAAGCTGCAACGTTTGTCCTTCTATCCTTCTTATGTTTTGCGATTGATTTTTCAAATTCTTTTTTTTCATGTGCTTGAACTGTATTGAGTCTCGATCCGCCTTGACGTCCAATAGCGTCTTTGCAATCCGCTTAGGGTCAAGGATACCTGTCTTGCGTTTTATTTTTTTATTATCCTTGTATTGCATCCTATTGAAGAAGTCCAGAATTGTTATAATGTCATGAAATGTGTATGCGTGTTGTAAGAAAAGGAAATGAAAAATATTAGAGACACTTACAAGCACCAGACGAGTAGCATGTTGATTTTGAGCATGCCCCGATGGAAAAGGGTATGCAGCTCTTCAAATAAAATGACTAGTTAATCTGCTCCAGTGCTCCAGAATGCATCTTTTGGAACAAGAAATGTGATGCAAGACATATCATATTTTGTGCTAGCAATGTTGTACCACTCGTGCACTCTTTTGAGCGGGGCAGATTGTTTGCTAAGTTGTACGGATGTCATGAATGACTTCCCGTTCTCAAATTTAGGAGGAACATCCTCAAGCTTGTATATTGGAACTCCTGGTTTAACTAAAGCCGTCCGTCGATTATACATGACTTCGTCTTTCCCACTCCTCGATATCTTCTAATGCTGGCTCATGATAAGAACGAGATGCACTTGATTTTCTCATATTTTCCTTTATATTTTCCAAATACTTTGACACTTCTTATGAAGGTTTCTTAATTTCATTTGAGCTAACTTTGATAGGCAATGATGATCGAGTAGTCGTCGGAAGTTGGACACTGGCTTGTTGTTTAACCTTTTGTTCAACTGATTGCTCTTTACTCCCAACAGCTGGCTCTAGTACTACGTCAAGCTGTTGCTCAACTGGTTGCTCTTTACTAGCAACAGCTTGCTCTGGTACTGCTTGAAGCTGTTGTCTAACTTATTGCTCTTGGTTATGTTTACTAGCAAGGTTACTATCATCCTTGCTGAGACATAGGGGGAGTGGATCTTCCGAGACTGGGAGTGGATCTTCCAGGACATTCGCCTTAGAAGACGGGATTGCAGTATTTTGATATGTGACGAGGCTACAAATCGGCTCATCGTCCAACACGATATCGCGTTGGTGCCAAATGATTAATTGGTTGACATCCTGCCCGAGTCGCGGTCCCCTTATGTGTGATGTGGTCTATTTCATAATCTTCATAATCATTATCAATGATCTGAAGAACTTGCACCACAGCATAATACAACGGAAGTGGATTGACGTTGGAGTCACGATCCGAGTTTGCATAGCAGTGGCAACCTGTTTGGTTTTGTTCTCTGCTCTGCCGATCGGGACAAGAAGACGACAAGATTTGTTCTTAGCAATATCATCAACAGCGAACTTATGAGTTGACCCTGAGCCTGTCACAGAACCTACGCTGCTAGGGTAGGCAGTTAGAGATACCAATTGCTCCTTTGGCACGGGAACCTTCGCTGTACTCGGTGCCACTAATTGTCTCGATTGTCTAAGTTGTTCCATTATTTCTTGCACATTTTCCTTGACCTTTTGAGCAATCGTTTCATCAAGTATTTTCTTGAACTTCTAACGTCTTCTATATGTCTCTTTATCTTTCGGGAAACCATCTAGCCAAGACATTTGAGAAGAGATTGCTCGAACCTGTCCACTGTGTTCAGGGTTTCCTAGGATAGAGGTAAGTTAGTCATTCTCCCTCTTCAGCTTGAAGAGACCCTTCTATTGCTTTTCAATTACTTTTTTCATTTTTTTTCTCTACTTCATTCATAGAGTCGGGCTTTTCAAGTTTGCCCTCATTGGTCAAACCTGACCGAGCAAAGACCCACTGTTGTGTTCTCTCATCGCAGCATTCTAACGGGTGAGGATTGCCCTTATTGGTAATTTCGTATAATATCTTATTCCATTTCTGGACTTTGGGGGCATATCCGACAAACCCCAAGCGATGATGGTATTTGTTCTTTTTGACAAGCTCTGACCTAGTTTCACTTATGGCTTTAGCATCAGGTGTGGTCTTTTGACGAACAAATTCTTGCCACTGAGCTTGTGTGATTTTTCCCATCTTCCTCAAGCTAGGGACCTTATCGACCTCAACATAAGCATTCGTTTCACTCTTCCATCTATGAAACTTCTTGCCGCAAGAGACCAATGTTGCTTTCTTTACAGCTTCTTCCGTGCATTTCAGGAACTTGAATTGTTTCTTTATCCTTTTCCACAACTCATTCTTGGTCTCCTTAGGTAATTTTCTCCAATTCTCAATTGTGATGGGCACGAGATCTCTAACAAGAAAACCGCATGCATTTCGGTACTTGGTAACTGAATCCAGTGGTTCTTGGAAAAGCCCACCTGGACCGACCCTTGTTATGTACATGATGCGTTCCAATGGACCCTTATTGGGACCTCGTTGCTCTCGTTTCCAATTGGGTGAACCTGAGGATTCATCCATTTGAGAACCTTATGTGGTTTTAGGAGCCGAAGTCACCTTGTTGTCTTCTCGATTTATCTAGGTAGAAAAGAATTATAAGACTTCGTATACTTGACAACCAACATTAACTTGAACTGTTGAAGTTAAGATTCATGATCCGTACCTCGTCGGCATGATCATATTCCGGGTCGAGATCCTCTGAAGTCTTTTTTATTTTATATTCGGAAAAGGATCCGATGGACTGTGAAAGGAGCTTGAACTACTGGAGTGACTAAACTCCATATTGTCTTCTTTATTGTTACTATCAGCACCAGTCTTCTTAGGGCTTTCCATGCTAGAACTAATAAGACAAAAAATATAATGAATGGCATATTAACTCCACATGAAGTGTTGCATGAAGAAAAATATGGAAGCATTCTAGGGTTTGATAAAGCATTCTTGGGTTTGAAAACCTTACAGTGGAAAACTTGTGTTTGAAATGGTCAAGAACATTCATATTGCTTTCGTTAAGGGCAAAAAATGTAAAGGAATCAAGAGAAAGAAAAGTACATCTTCGGGTGATACAACTAACATGGCTTTCAACAATCAATTTTTTCAAGTATCTTCCGTATTGGAAGAATCTCAAATTTTGCCATAGTATTGATTTGATGCACGTTACAAAGAATGTATTTGACAGCATTATCGAGACCTTGCTAGACATGACGAGGAAAATAAAGGACGGATTAAATTCACGTATGGACCTAGTAAATCTTGATTTGAGACCAGAGCTTCATCTAGTAGAAAAGGCGAACAGGAAGCATTACCTTCTCCCAGCCAGCTACAACTTGACACTAGAAGAGAAAAAAGCAGTTTGCGAATGCTTGCGTGGGATCAAAGTGCCCACGAGTTTCTCATCCAATATCCGCAAACTAGTCTCGATGAAAGACTAGTATTTATTCGGCTATTATTCTCACGACTGTCACATGATGATGACAGTGTTCCTTGCCATTGCAATAAGAGTCATCAAACCTGAGCATATAAAAGTTGTCATCACACGTTTGTGTTACTTCTTCAATGCAGTGTCGCAAAAGGTGATAGCTCGTGAAGATTTAGACTATCTAAAAACATACATCATCGAGACTATGTGCAAGCTTGAGATGTGTTTTCCACCATCCTTTTTTGATATGCAAGTACACCTAATCATACATCTTGTTGACCAGATAAAAGCATTGGGGCCGCTATATTTACATCATATGTTTTTCATTGGAGAGATATTTTGGAGTATTAAAAGGTTATGTGCAGAACTATGCTCACCCAAAGGGTTCAATTATGGAAGGATACACCACTAAAGAAGTGATTGAGGATTGCGCTGATTACATCAAAGATGGAAAACCGATAGGTGTTCCTATACTAGTACATGAGGGTAGATTGCATGGGAGAGGCAAAGTGGGTAAGAAAACTTTTATCGTTCAAGATTACAAGAATGTACACCGTGCACATTTTAGTGTACTACAACAGCTTGCAATAGCTGAGTCGTACATCGAGGAACACCAAATTGATCATCGCGAAAAAACCAAGACCGCACAGAGGACTGGATCATGAAAGAGCACAGAATATGTTTCACTGAATGGTTAATGGACAAAAATATACCATACGACAACTCTATAGAAGTGGCAACAATGAAGAAGTTAGCTTCTGGCCCATCTGCTTTGGTGACATCATGGCAAGCATATGACATCAATGGTTACACGTTTTACACTAAAGAAAAAGACGGTAAGAGTGTTGCACAAAATAGTGGTGTTCGCATTGAGGCTTATGATTCACAAGGGCAGAAGACCACATACTTAGGATTCATAGAGGAAATATGGGAACTCAATTATGGGAAAGAACGGTAATGCCAATATTTAAGTGCCAATGGGTGAAACATCCTTATGGTGTAAAAGTGGACAATTACGGGCTGACACTATTAGACTTGAATAAAGTGGGTTATAAAGATGATCTGTGGGTTCTCGCCGGTAGTATTGCACAAGTTTTTTATGTACAAGATCCAGAAGCTAAGAAGATGCACGTAGTTGTTTCTGGAAAGCAAAATTTTGTTGGTGTTGATAATGTGGGAGATAATGATGAGGAATATAATCAGTATGAAGAGATATACCTTTTCACCGAACCAGAAAACATCAAGCGCGGAGAGAAGCATTAAAAAGGATTTGAAACCCTATATGCGAGAAGATGTCAATGCTGGAAAAAATGTATGATATATATTGTATATATTTGTATTCTCTGAAATCAACTTAGAACAATGTTCTATTTCAGCTTTAGATAGCATGTTTCAAACATTATTAAATTCAGCTTCTGTAGAGAACACTAATTTGGATAAGTGATCCTTTTTGGCTTGTTGACTATCATATTTATCACCTTCACCTATTCCATAAGTTATCAAATTGTATGTGTATATAAATTTCTTCTGACCTATGATTATCAGGCTTGCCTTCCAATAGCTTGGTTCCAAACAACATCTAGAAGCACAACTCTTGAAGCTCCTGTCAAGCTAATCCCTTCACAACAAGCTCTTGTAGATGCAAGTAACACCCGGGACTTATCATTTGGATTGTTAAAAGCTTCAATTGAAGTCTAATGATACTCCCCATTCATTTGAGGGCTTTTTTCAATAGGAGTGGATCCACTTTAATATAAGTGGATTGAGGAGAAAATTAGTTCATTCTTTACTCCAATCCACGTCAATCCAATTAGATTGAGTACACTTAAACAAGCCCTAAAAGATTTCTTTCTCTTCCCTCCATTTTAAAACTTACGAAGATGCTACTTTATCAGTTCTAATGGCTGAATATATTGACTACAAATCAGTTACATCTCTCTTAGTGCTTCACACAAGCGAAGAAGCAAACAACTTCAATCACAAATCTAGTTTTTACCATTTTCATAGGAATTTGACCTTAATCTTTGAAGCATACATTTATCAATAAGTGAAGCTTCCTCATCAGACATGTTAATGACAGTTACAAGTGATGGGTGTGTTGAAGCTAACGAAATCTCAACGGGACCGAAGACAAAGAGATGTTGCATATGAGTGACAATGTCCAGGTTAGACAACATGAAGCTATGATGGCAGCCTTCAACAACATGAAAAGTGATGCCAAGGTTATGCTTGCATCAACCAAGACATGTTGTGAGGGCATAACTCTTGTTGGAGCATCACGGTTATGCTTGCCCCAACAAGTGTTATACCCTCACAACATGCCTTGGTTGATGCAAGCATAACCTTAACATCATTTTTCATGTTGTTGAAGGTTGCCATCATAGCTTCACGCTAACCTGGACATTGCCACTTATATGCAGGATCTCTTTATCTTCATTCCAATTCAGATTTCGTTAGCTTTGGCACATCCTTCGCTTATAACTATCATTAACATGTGTGATAAGGATGTTTCACTTATTGATAAATCTATGCTTGAGAGATTAAGGTAAAATCCCTATGAAAGGGTAAAAATAAGATTTGTGATTGAAGTTGTTCGCTTCCTTGTGTGAAGCACTGAGAGGGTAGGTACTGATTTTTAGTCAATATATTTAGGCATTAAAACTGAGAAAAGAGCATCTTCCTAAGTTCTCAAATGGACAGGAGGGGAAGAAATTCTTCAAATGGATGAGAAAATCCTTCCAAAGATCGTCAGGCTTCAATTGATCCTTTCAACAATACAAATGATGAGCCACAGGTGTTACTTGCATCTACAAGAGCTTGTTGTGCAGGGATTAACTTGACAGGAGTTTATCTGCATCACAGGCGGTTCTTAATTAACAAGCAGCTCGTGAAAACAATGACTTTCCCCTGGCGGTTCTTCAATAAAAATCGTTTGTGATGATTGAACCAGTACATACGGTTCTTAAACAATGACCGCCTGTGAAAATCATGTATTTACCCAAGCGTTGGTTAATTAAGAACCGTCTGTGAAGTTTGTTACATCACAGGCAGTTCTTAATTAATAACCGTCTGAGAAAATCATGTATTTACTCAGACTGTTGTTTTCTAAAATCCGTCTGTGATGTTCTGTCATCACAGACGGTTATTGTATCATTCGTAATCGCAGTCACATTTTTTACGTACCGTCTGTATTTGAAAAATCGAGGCGTCTGTGGAAATATTTTTTGTAGTAGTGGATTGACAACCGCTCCGCTCTGTATCCTGCATCACGCCTAACGCACACCAGTGACAGATCAGAGCAAACATACCCTAAGTACCCACCCTCTCACAACAAATCTATGTTTATATGTAAACAAAAATCTAGTCTGATTGGGGTTTGGAATTTCTAGGATTTCTGATTTACGGTAGATGAGCTAGGTATTTCTTTTATTTTCTGGTTTGGGAAGAAACAAGAAAATTTCTTTAGATGTTTCAAGAAAAAATGTCTAAATTCTGATTCAACTCACGCAAATAGAGTAGATGGTGTTAACACTATGATTCCAGTCACCCGAATTGCATATGAAATTTTTTGTGTGGCATACTCTTTACTAAATTCCTAGGTCCGTCACTGGGTGTTGGGACTCTAAAGCCACACATACCATCAAATTCTCTTTGGAGAAAAGACGGACGAAGCTACAGAGAAGGGGACAGAGGGCCACACGAAGATGGATTAAGATCACTGCAAAAGGAGATATTTGCTTAAGATACGCGTAGGCAACAGGAGGATGGATCGAACAGCACAGGAGGGGGAATTACTAGTGGACCTTTGACCTTTGTTTGCAGAGAAGGCCTCGCGCACAGGCAAGTCCGTAAGGAGGGCTTCGGCTGATACGTAGCCCCTTGCAGAGCAAGAAGAGTAAGGGTAAAACAATATCTTACTTGTGTACTAAACTGACATTTCGTCTCTTCTAAAAAATAGACCAAGGGTCACTGTAAACAAGTGATCACATTGGAAAAGAGCAATGATACATGCTTATTGTCCTCCTATTTCGTACTCCATCCGTCCCATTCAAACTCTATCTTTAAAATTGGTCAAAGTCAAACTAATCTAACTTTGATTAAATTTATTGAAAAAATATTAACTTTCGTAACAATATATTAGTACCATTAGATTCATATTGAATTATATTTTCATAGTATGCTTATCTTATGTCTTAGAAACTTATATACTTATATATAAACTTGGTCAAACTTAAATGCTTTAGACTTTGACTATTTTCAGAAATAAAATTAGAATGGGACGAAGGTAGTACTATCCATGTATTGATCTGTTGGTAGGTCCACATTGAGGGTTTAGAACCCAACACGTGCCATCGAATAGGGTCTCTCAGGACAATCCGAGCATAATATATCACACACCTTTAGGCCTTATTCTCAGGGAAGGAAATCCCTTCGGGAATGTCCTCCAACCCCTGTTTTTACAGGGGTGTGCCCTTACCTGCTGTGATTATTTATTTGGCAGGTATGAAGATAATCCCAGGGGCTTATTTTTTAAAAAAGAAACTAAACATGCTAAAAAATATTAAGAAAAATTGGAAATGTACTTTGAAAATTCATAAGAAAAAAACACAAAATAAAATAAAGTATATATATATATAACATTGTGTTCAACAACAAATATTTGTTTGTCACTCAGACCGTTATGCATATTTGATGAAGCAAATCCTCTCCGTTCGGGAAATTAATGAGACGAAGGCCAACAACCACTACTAAGAAAAGCATTTTCACATGCGCCTGGATTTTTCAAACACAGGCGGTCCATAAAAAATGCGACTGTGATAACGAATGATACAATAACTGCCTGTGATGGCAGAACATCACAGGCGAATTTATCAACCGCCCGTGGAAATCATGTATTTTCTCAGGCAGTTATTAATTAAGAACCGCCTGTGATGTAGCTAACATCATAAGCGTTTCTTAATTAACCAACACCTAAGAAAATATATAATTTCCACAGACGGTCATTGTTTAAGAACCGCCTGTGATGCTGCTAAGCTCCTGTCAAGCTAATCCCTGCACAGCAAGCTCTTGTAGATGCAAGTAACACCTGTGGCTCATCATTTGGATTGTTGAAAGCATCAATTTGAAGTCTAACGATCCTTGGAAGGATTTTCTCATCCATTTGAAGGATTTCTTTCTCTCCTGTCCATTTGAAAACTTAGGAAGATGCTCCTTTCTCAGTTTTAATGCCTAAATATATTGACTAGAAATCAGTACCTACTTTCTTAGTGCTTCACACAAGCGAGTAAGCGAACATTGTCACTCATATGCAACATCTCTTTGTCTTCAATTCTGTTGAGATTTCGTTAGCTTCGACACACCCTTCACTTGTAACTGCCATTAACATGTCTGATGAGGAAGCTTCAATATTGATAAATCTATACTTGAAAGATTAAGGTCAAATTCCTATGAAAATGGTAAAAACAAGATTTGTGATTGAAGTTGTACGCTTCGTCGCTTGTGTGAAGCACTAAGAGAGATGGTACTGATTTGTAGTCAATATATTCAGCCATTAGAACTGATAAGGTAGCATCTTCGTAAGTTTCTAAAATGGAGAGAAGAGAAAGAAATCTTTCAGGGCTTGTTTAGGTGTACTCAATCTAATTGGATTGAAATGGATTGAAGTGAAGAATGAACTAATTTTCTCCTCAATCCACCTCAAACCACTTATATTGAAGTGGATCCACTCCTATCCAAACAAGCCATCAAATGGACAAGAAATATCGTCAGACTTCAATTGAAGCTTTTGACAATCCAAATGATGAGTCTCGGGTGTTACTTGCATCTACAAGAGCTTGTTGTGAAGGGATTAGCTTGAGAGTAGCTTCAAGAGTTGTGCTTCTAGATGTTGTTTGGAATCGAGCTGTTGGAAGGCAAGCCTGATCATCATAGGCCAGAAGAAATTTATATACACATGCTGAATTTAAAAATATTCGAAACAGAAGCTGAATTTAATAATGTTCGAAACATGCTATCTAAAGCTGAAATAGAGCATTGTTCTAAGTTGATTTCAGAAGATACAAATATATACAATATATATAATACATTTTTTTCAGCATTGACATCTTCTCGCATATAGGGTTTCAAATTCTTTTTAATGCTTCTCTCTACGCGCTTGATGTTTTTTGGTTCGGTGAAAAGGTACATCTCTTCATACTGATTATATTCCTCTTCATTATCTCCCACATTCTCAACCCCAACAATATTTTGCTTTTCAGAAACAACTACGTGCATCTTCTCAGTTTCTGGATCTTGAACATAAAAAACTTGTGCAACACTATCGGCGAGAACCCACAGGTCATCTTTATAACCCACTTTATTCCAGTCTACCAGTGTCAGCCCGTAATTGTCCACTTTCAAACCATTAGGATGTTTGACCCATTGGCACTTAAATACGGGCATTACCATTCTTTCGTCAAAATTGAGTTCCCATATTTCCTCTATGAACCCGAAGTATGTGGTATTTTGCCCTTGTGAATCATAAGCCTCAATACGAACATCACGATTTTGTACAACACTCTTACCGTCTTTTTCTTTAGTGTAAAATGTGTAACCATTGATGTCATATGCTTTCCATGATGTCACCAAAGCAGATGGGCCAGAAGCTAACTTCTTCATTGTTGTCTCTTCTATAGTGTTTCCGTATGGTATATTTTTGTCCATTAACCATTCAGTGAAACATCTTCTGTGCTCTTTCATGATCCAGTCATCTGTGCAGTCTTGGTTTTTATCACGAAGCTCAATTTGGTGTTCCTCGATGTACGACTCGGCTATTGCGAGCTATTGTAGTACATCAAAATGTGCACGGTATACATTCTTGTAATCTTGAACGATAAAAGTTTTCTTACCCACTTTGCCTCTCCCACGTAGTCTACCCTCATGTACTGGTATAGACACACCTATCGATTTTCCATCTTTGATGTAATCAGCGCAACCCTCAATCACTTCTTCAGTGGTGTATCCTTCCATAATTGAACTCTCTGGGTGAGCACGGTTCCACACATAACCTTTTAATACTCCTAAATATCTCTCCAACGAAAACATAAGATGTAAATATAGTGGCCCCAATGCTTTTATCTGATCAACATGATGTATGATTAGGTGTACTTGCATATCGAAGAAGGATGGTGGAAAACACATCTCAAGCTTGCACATAGTCTCGACGATGTATGTTTTCAGATAGTCTAAATCTTCACGTGCTATCACTTTTTGCGATACTGCATTGAAGAAGTAACACAAACGTGTGATGACAACTTTTATATGCTCAAGTTTGATGACTCTTATTGCAATGGCAAGGAACACTGTCATCATCATGTAACAGTCGTGAGAATTATAACCGAACAAAGACAAGTCTTTCATCGAGACTAATTTGCGGATATTGGATGAGAAACTTGTGGGCACTTTGGTCCCACGCAAGCATTCGCAAATTGCTTTTTTCTCTTCTAGCGTCAAGTTGTAGCTGGCTAGGGGAAGGTAATGTTTCCCGTTCGCCTTTTCTACTGGATGAAGCTCTGGTCTCCAATCAAGATTTACTAGGTCCATACGTGAATTTAATCCGTCCTTTGTTTTCCTCGGCATGTCCAGCAAGGTACCAATGATGCTGTCAAATACATTCTTTGTAATGTGCATCAAATCAATATTATGCCAAAATTCTAGATTCTTCCAATACGGAAGATACTTGAAAAAAACCGATTGTTTCTTGAAAGTCATGTCAGTTGTATCATTCGAAGATGTACTTTTGTTTCTCTTAATTCCTTTACATTTTGTGCCCTTATAAAAAACAATATGAATATTCTTGACCATTTCGAACACAAGTTTTCCACTGTAAGGTTTTGGTGCAGTATCTTTT
>JAYESD010000469.1:0-29600 GCA_036927565.1 Tuctoria greenei
AGAAGAAGACAATGATGATGAGAGTAGTGAATTAGATGAAGAAGACATGATATTGTTCATGAATAAATTCAAGAGAATAATGAAGAAGAGACAAGGTACTAAATCAAGCGAAGGAAAGTACAAGGATAGAACAACGCCAATGTTGAGGCGGGCATGCTATAATTGTGGTGAGTATAGCCACTTTATAGTTGATTGCTCATATGAAGAGAACAAGAAAAAGACCAAAGAAGCCAAGCCTCAACCCAAGAAATTCTTCAAGAAGAAGAAACAAGCCGAACAAGCTCGCATAGGGAAAGAGTGGGACTCAAATGATGAGTCCTCATCATCCGAAGAAGAAGAGATGGCTAGCATAGCCATCGAGAAGACATCCAAGAAGTCTACTCTCTTCCCTAAATTCAGCGCATGGAAGGGAGATGGCACTTGCCTTATGGCAAAGGAAGGTAAACGCAAGGTAACCATTAAACCCCCTTCCGTGCATTCCTATTCTAGTGATGATGAAATCAATAGTGATAATGAGGATATGCTTGTTGGACTAGATAAGAAAACTGCCACAAAAATGAAATTTTTACATGATCAACTTGTTGAGAAGGAGAGGTTGATACATCGTCAGGAGGACATGATCATCTCCCAAAAGGAGGAACATTTCGAACTTGACAAGCTTCTAGAACTTGAAAAGGAACGAAGCAATTCACTATAGCTTGAGTTAGCCTCAAGCAAGGAAACTTGCTTGGAGTAACCGACTCAAATGCTGCAATCAAGAACCAACTTGCTGGCCTGATCAATGTTAACAAGATCCTTGAAGTGCAAGTTGAGTCACTCAAGCAAGGTGAACCTTCATCCTCTTCAAGTTCACCTTCTCAACCAACTAAAACTGAGGTTGCTTATACTTGCACATGTAATAAACTTGACACCAGTTTGAAAGACAAGACAACCTCTACAAAAGATAAGCATCCTGCCCAAAGTGGCATATTTGACAAGGAGAAGATCAAATATGCACGTAGTGCATACTTGGTCACAAGACCTCCAAATGTCAAGTATGGCATTGGTTACTCTTATGGTGAAAAGCAACATGCTAGAAGCCATAAGAATAACAAGGAGAGGATTACCTTTGTAAAGGGAACACCCTCTCAAAATGGAAAGTCAAAGATTAAAACATTAATCACACATGAACACCGGACTAGTCCGATCGGTGTCCGGACAAGTCCGGTCCTCTGAACAAGTCTGGCCTCCCAGACTAGTCTTGTACATAAACAACAACAGTTATTGTTTAGAACTTTCAATGCCTCGTATGTCTTAATGAGAAATAATTTTGGCAAAGTTTATGCTCACTGTGTTGGGCCACGCCATGAGAACACCAAGTCTTATTTGTGGGTGCCCAAAAGTCTTGCAAATAACCTCCAAGGACCCAAGCAAGCTTGTGTACCTAAAAACAAAGAATAATTTGTTTTTGCAGGCTTATTCCTCCGGTGGATCTAAATGGGTATTAGACAGTGGCTGCACCAACCATATGACCAGAGAAAGAAGAATGTTTGTAGAATATGAAGAGAATGAGGATCAAAATGAAGGCATCTATTTTGGAGATAATAGTCAAGGGAAGGTGCTCGGTACCGGTAAAATTGCCATATCATCTAAACACACACTTTCTCATGTATTACATGTTGAATCCTTAGATTATAACCTGCTGTCCGTATCTCAATTATGTGACAAAGGTTATAATTGCTTGTTCACTAATGAGGGTGTGACTGTTTCTAGGAGGAGTGATGGTTCCATTGCATTCAAGGGTATGTTATAGGGAAAGCTCTATCTTGTTGACTTCAACAAGGATAAAGCTGAACTTGACACATGCTTGATTGCAAAAACCAACATGGGTTGGCTGTGGCATAGACAGCTAGCGCATGTTGGTATGAGGAACCTTCAAAAACTCCTCAAGGACGATCACATCTGAGGTTTAAAGTATGTCATGTTTGAGGAGTAAAAGGGGTTCAGTAGAAAAAGGAGTGATCATCGGAGGTGGGAGGAGGGACAAGGTAAGAGAAACAACCACCGATCCTCAAGAAAGAACAACGAAACACTAGAACCGGACATAGGGCATTCTACTCGAACTACTATAATATCTTCATCTCCTTTGCTAGGCCACCTCGAGGACAAATGTTCGGTGCAATCGGTACTAGATGGCAATCCGAACATCAACAGACGACCATCCCCTATCGTCGTAAATAAGGTGGCCCAGCCCACCACGCGGCACAAACCCTTTTTTAGGTTGGCTACGAGCCACTGTCGTAAACAAGCTAACTGACGATAGTTGCCATCATAAATTAGCTTATTTACAAATAACCATCGTAATTAAACAAAAACATCATAAATAAGTTAATTACAATTTTTTAGACTTAATTACGATGGTTTTGGCCGTCGTAAGTTAGTTGCATTCCTGTAGTGATAATGCATTGTCAAAGGTGGTTGGTGGTAAAGAATCGCATGTGATGATGCATTTTCACAGGCAGTCAGTGGTAAAGAACTGCCTGTGATAATGCATTTTTATAGGTGATTTTTGCTGTCGCCTATGATAATCGATCATTTTCACAAGCGGTTTTCAAAACCGCATGTGATAATATGTCTAGAGCCGCTTTTTCTGGTAGTGAAATAGTTGTTGTATGTGTAGCAGTTTTTGTTTCATTGTCTCAAATGTCTCGTGTTTAAACGTGTGTTTGTCATAATCTATGTATGTGTATGTTTGATACGGGAAGTGCTGGACTGGTTTTGATGATTCAGTTTACATGCTTGCTGATAGATCCGCCGGTCTTAAGTTGTAGTCTTAATTGTCAGAATATTCTTCGCTGCACATACTTCTTCCATCTCTTAACATTTGCCGATTGTTAGTTCATATGATATATACAATTTGTTGAAAGATGTGCGGCATCTCCCCCATGCAACTACACTAAGCATCATTTGTCTTATTAGATATTGATCGTCTTGTGAGCGTGTGAAGAGAGAATAATTCTATGGAATGCGCCAGGGGAGGAGAGATGAAAAATAATTATGTATGCCCCTAAAGCCCCGTCCATGTGACACACGGGTCCGAAAATGAACCAAGTGAACGCATATGTGTGCCCAGGACTTTCAACACACATACACGAGTGCGTTCACAAAAGGATATACAGAAAATTACCACATCACAAGATTAATTAAGCACTTTTATTACAGAATTCATAATATCCTTGAATACAAGCTCTAGTGAACATTAATGACAAGTTTCAACTAATGCAGCAGAAATAAACTAAACTAAGCAAACTAAGGAGCTAAGCAGCATAAGCAAAAAGAGTATAGTGCAGCTCCAATCAACACCACAGGCAAAGCTGACGACAGACACGACCTAGAACTCTGCATTATCATCGATATACTCCCAATCCTGACCTGCAACTATTGGTGGGGGAATTGCAAGGGTGAGTACATGTCGCACTCAGCAAGTGTGGAAAGTATGGCATGTAGCTTATTCAAATAATGAATATAATAATGGCTAAGTGCTGAAAAGTATATTAAAACATTTGAAAAAACAATATATTATATGTATGTGAAGTAAACCCATCATAAAACATGTAGTTATCATAGTACCAATCCATGATTCATTACCATCATCCATATTCCAGATTTCACCTTTTCCTATAACCATATCCATTTCCATAAACCATAATGCCATAACCAACCATAACCACATTACCAACCATAAAAAAAAACCAAAACCCCTCTAATCATGGAAGTTGTCAAGATTGCTCATAACCGGGAGCACGGCTATCATGATAGTTTTAATACTCTGCAGAGTTTGTACCACTTTACCCACAAGTTCGTGATTTCGTCACCCGTCGGCAACTAAAGAAAAACCTCCATTACGCCAAAACACTACCATAGGTGTATGACCAAGAGATCACAAAATATCCTTTACAAAGGGACTACTAGCATGTATGGACCCACTGAGGTTTCACCGGTGGCGATGTCTCCAACTGAGCACATCTTCAACCAAGGGCCCCCTCTTATGCCATTCGAATCCCAGGGAGTCCTGCCAACCATATCCAAACCCAATCCGACTCCCCTACCCCAGTGCACCAAATGATCCGTGCAATACTAGCAATGCCCCAATTAATCAGCTACGCGACACCCATACTTGGCCTCGTGGTGGCAATGTTGTTCTGGCTTATCCTCGCACGCCCGGTCCTTAGATCTAAAGCAAGCAATCACCATAACATCCAACCCATCCACGTAACATGCTTGCTTAGATCACCCATTATCATATCATATTAACCAGTTGATATTAACCATAATCTCATTAATGCATAGGTAAGTGGTATAGTTGTTCTCCCACCCCGAGTAATTAAGCAAAGCAAAAAGGTAAAAAGCCCTTCCCGACTCTCTACCATGAATTCCAGGTGACAAGGGTGGTTAAACAAAGCTACTAAACTTCCTATCATAGGATTCCCATCAAAATTGACACAAGCATACAGTTTTGAAAACAAAACATTTACTGTCGAAAATAGGATCAATATGTTCAAGGAAACTTGCCTTGCTCTTGGGCTTGATTAGGATCAAAGACATCAAATTCCTGGTGTTGGAGATCCTCCGCAGCACTCTCTAGCGCAAATTCGTCTAATCCGCACAACGATTATACAAGACAAGAAACACAATCAATAAGTGCACATATATTACTCACTATGTCATGACATGCATGATTAATGCAAATGCGAAGTAAAACTTGTTAATAAGTTGTTAATGCTGTTTGCTAACTAGTTCTAATAGTTTTTGATAAGTTTGAACAGGTTTGGAATTAATTAAAACCAATTTAGATTTAATTCAACAGGAAATAGATCGCAAAATCGGACAAGTCCGCTGTAGGGCCGGACTAGTCCGCACTTTGCAAGAACAATGGATTAGGGTTTTCTAGATCGACGTGAATTTGGAGGAACAGGGTTGAATTCATGTGAGAAAGAGGAAGTAGAAGGTGTACCAGGTGTTTAGAACTCCAATAGATCAAGGGTTTTGGAGGCAACACTTGGATCTTGACGATCTAGGGTTGATGAAGAACTTGAAGGTGGATTGGTGATGAAGAACGGAAACTTGATGGAGATCTTGGTTCTCTTTCATTTCCTCCTCTTCTTTTTCTTGCTTGGGATCTCCTTCTCTCTCCTTGGTGGAGGCTCTCCACGAACTAGGGTTTGGTGGACTTCAATTGAGGCAAAAGGATGTAAAGTAAAGGGGTGGGGTTGTTTATATAAGGGTGGAGGATAGAGTTTCAATGAATTCGAGTTTGGGGAGGCTTGAGGCCGGTTTGGGGTCCAGCCCGGGCTCCAAAGGAGTTAGACACGATGTCCTTAGGCCCACATAAGATAGAACCCAAAAACAAATCATGGAACAAAAGATCAATCTCGGAATCGTGATTTACTGGACAAGTCCGAAAAGGGCCGGACTTGTCCGATGTTAGATAGAGGCGAAAACGAACAAGTCCGAACTTGATCAGAGGAAAATCACACAAGTCTGGCCAAAACCGGACAAGTCCGATTTTAGTCAGAAGTAAAACAGACAAGTCCGCTGGAATACCGGACAAGTCCAGGGACTTAGCAAAATTTTGAGAAATTGGAATACCGGACTAGACCGCAACGGACAAGACAAGTCCAAAAGTGTCCAGAGGCAAAAACTGGAACAGTCCACACGAAAATGGACATGTCCGATGGAGGTCGGAGAGAAATCGGACTAGTCCGCACAAAAAATGGATCCGCACTTCCCAGAATTCTTAAGTGCGGTTTTACTCCTAATTCATTTTAAACTTGTTCCTTATTACGTGGATTAATGTTAAACATGTTATGAACTTATGCAAAGCATGATGCATGAAAATGAGGTTGTTACAAACCTACCCCCCTTAAATAAATCTCGCCCTCGAGATTCGACGCGAAAGAGAAGAGATAGGGAAATTCCTTCTTGAGATCATCCTCCGACCCCAAAGTTGCTTCTGATTCTGTATGATGCTTCCATTGGACTTTGCACCATTGAATAACCTTGTTTCTTGTGACCCTCTCCTTGGTTTCCAAGATTTTGACCGATTGCTCAACATAAGTCAAATCTGCCTCTAATTCCAATTCTTCCATACTTGTTCTTACGGTACCCTTAAACACTTCTTGAGCTGAGAAACATGAAACACATCATGAACATCCAATAAGTGAGCTGGCATCTCCAACATATATGCTACTTCTCCTCTTTTGTCCAAAATCTTGAATGGCCCAATGTATCGAGGTGCTAGCTTGCCTCTTGTGTTAAACCTCTTATGACCTCTCATTGGTGACACTTTGAGGTAGATAAAATCTCCCACTTCAAAGGCTAATTTCCTTCTTCTATTGTCCGCATAGCCTTTTTGCCTTGATTGAGCAGCCTTCAAGTTCATGAATAATCTGGACTTGTTTTTCAGCTTCTAGCAACACATCTGGACCAAATACTTGAGTTTCTCCTATATCATTCTAGAACAAGGGTGTCCTACACTTCCTTATTTAAAGTGATTCATGTGGTGACATCTTCAAACTTGCTTGGTATTGTTGTATGAAAACTCTTCATATGGCAAGCTCTTGTCCCAACTCTTCCCATGCCTCAAAGCACAAGCTCTTAGCACATCCTCTAAAATCTGATTGGTCCTCTCAGTCTGTCCGTCCGTTTGAGGGTGATATGCTGAGGTGAAATTCAATCTTGTTCCTAATGATTCATGCAATTTTTGCCAAAACCTGGAGGTAAATTGAAAACCTCTATCCGACATTATCCTCTTTGGAACTCCATGCAAAAATACTATATGCTGCATATATAGGTCTGCTAGTTGTATTGCAGTATACTTGGTCTTGATAGTGATGAAGTGAGCTGACTTGGTCAAACGATCCACAATTACCCATATTGAGTCATAACCGGACTGGGTACGCGGTAACCCAACTATAAATTCCATACCAATTTCTTCCCACTTCCATTCCAGAATCTTCAATGGCTGCAATAATCTAGCTGGTCTTTGATGTTTCGCCTTCACTCGTTGGCACACATCACACAACGCTACATATTCAACTATGTCCTTTTTCATGCTAGCCCACCAATAACAAGTCTTCAATTTCTTGTACATCTTTGTACAACCGGGGTGAATTGAGTAAGGTGAGTTATGTGCCCCCTTCAATATTGTCTCCTGAATATGGTTCACATTAGACACGATGATCCTTTTTCCCAGCCATAAAGTGCCATGGTCATCCTCATCAAATCTGAATTTTGTCCCATCTTGGGTCCTTTCCTTTATCTCCTAAATTTCCTCACCCTTTGTTTGACCTTCTCAAATTTCTTGCTCCAAGGTCAGATTTAACTCCATTATATCCATCTCATTCACAAATCTAAGATTCAACCGTTCAAACTCCTTACATAACCCGGATGGCAATTCCCAAACCTTGAGTTCTTGACTTACTCCTTTCCGGCTGAAGGCATCGGCCACGACATTAGCCTTTCCTGGATGATAGTTGATTCCCAAATCGAAATCCTTGATGAGCTCCAACCATCTTCATTGCCTTAAATTTAGGTCCATTTGTGTGAATATGTACTTGAGACTCTTGTGATCCGTATAAATTTCACACATATGTCGAAGGATAAAATGTCTCCAAATCTTCAATGCATGTACCACGGCTGCAAGTTCCAAATCATGCATTGGGTAATTCTGCTCATGTTTCTTCAATTGTCTCGATGCATATGCATCCACTTGACCTTCTTGCATGAGCACGCATCCAAGTCCTTGTCTCGATGCATCACAATAGATATCAAAACTGTTGCTCGCATCCGGCAATACCAAAACTGGGGCTGTTGTTAACCTTTTCTTCAACTCCTCAAAACTTTCTTGACAAGCTTGAGTCCATTGAAAAGATTTCCCCTTCATCAATAATTTCATCATTGGCTTGGCTATCTTGGAGAAATCCTTGATGAACCTACGGTAATATCCAGCCATTCCAAGAAAACTCCTTATTTCCTTTACATTTTGCGGTGGCTTCCATTCCAACATGTCTCTCACTTTTCCTGGGTCAATCTATACTCCCCCTCCCGAGATGATATGACCCAAAAATGACACCTCCCTCAACCAAAACTGGCACTTGCTGAATTTGGCATATAATTGATGCTCCCTCAATTTATGCAACGTAAGCCTCAAGTGTTCCTCATGCTCCTTCTCATCCTTAGAGTAGATCATAATGTCATCAATGAACACCAGAAAAAACTTATCCAAGTACTCCATGAAGACCTTATTCATGAGGTACATAAAGTAGGCAGGTGCATTGGTCAACCCAAAGGACATCATAGTGTACTCATAGGATCCATACCATGTCTGAAAGCTGTCTTGGGTATGTCCGATGGTCTAATCTTCATTTGGAAGTATCCCGACCTCAAATCAATCTTGGAAAAGACACAAGCACCCTTCATCTGATCATACAAGTCATCTATGTGTGGCAAGGTGTACTTGTTCTTGATGGTCACCTCATTGAGAGCTCGGTAATCTACACACATCCTTTGTGATTCATCCTTTGTGATTCCTCCATCTTATCCACGAAAAGAACAGGCGCTCCCCAAGGTGAAGAGCTTGGGTGAATAAAACCCTTCTCTAGCTGCTCTTTGTGAGACCTATGTGTGCTGAATACATTGGCTTGTACAGAATACACTGGCATTGATGATATAAGTTCTTCAATTCTGCCAAAACACCCCTTTTAGCAAGGTCCGACTCTAGCTCCGAGCTTCTTCAAGGTCCGACTTGCTTTGTCAAAGTCCAACATGTTTTTTGGTAGCTCTGTTGAAGCTTTGTCTTTAGCTCCGACATGTCTTTGATAGCTCCGGCATGTCTCTGTTAAGCTCTGATATGTTTTGCTAGGTCCGACTTATGTTGGTTAGCTCCGACATGTTTCTCTAGCCCTGGCTTTTGAGTTGACTAGTTCCGACTAGCTTTGGTAAGCTCCGGTGCTAGGTCCTAATAGCTTTGGTAAGCTCCAGCACTAGGTTGTACTAGCTTTGGTAAGCTCTGGCTCAAGCTCCGGCTAGCTTTGGCAAGATTCGGAGCTTAATCGCAATGTTCCTGCTTTTTCTGTGAAATGTTTCGAACTTGCTTTACATTGTTGGAAAGATTGCTTAGTATTCATTTGATAAGTTTTTGGTGTGTTTTAGTTGATATGGTTGATACCATTTTGCTATGGATTGCAACATTCGTGTGTGAAGTGCTCCGTAAGATGTTGTAGTTTTGGAACTATCGAGAGTCAAGTCGAGGACTTATGCTTGAAAGTATTGGTTGTTTATTCATGTGCAGGTGTTGCTTGAGTTCAAGACATGTCTGGTGACGGAATCCATTGAACTAGTCTTAGGGAGAAGATGAGGTTCAACAACCATGTTTAGGAGGAATTGTGGTTGAGTTGATCGGGAAGTTGCACAACATGTTTGAATCAAGAACAATGCATATGAAGGTATCGTGGACGTCGTTGGAAGATGTTTGCACATGTGCAAGGTGTGCATGGACGTGGCTGCATGGTTCCGAGGCGTTATGAAAAGATGTAGAAGTAAAGAATTGGTCGGAAAGGTCCAACTGACTAGGTTATGGACTCAAGCTGCGGCTGAGTCGTGTTTGACTCAAATATGGTAAGTTTTGAGTTGGTTATGATAGGATTTCGTGTGGGTCACGAATTTGAGTTATTTTAGGAATGTGGGATACATTCCTAAGGTATTTGAAAGTGTTAAGATTGCTTCTATCTGCGTATAGAAGAGTCCTAAGCAGTTATGGAAAATTTCAATTCGTGAGCTGGGTAGGATTAGAGTCCTGATTTGAGTTGAGTTGGCCTCCGGGCTGGTTATATAAGCAAGGGAGGCCAAAGCTCGTGGTAGATGACTTTGGGGCTGTTCCTTTTGTGTTATATTGAATAAAATTCATAGTGTAAAGGAACTTTTGTGCCTTGTTCATTCGACTTGTTTTCTTCAAGTTTTTCTCGTCGAGTTTTCTGCACAGCACTACCTTTCTTCGGTGGTTTTATCATAACTCGAGTTTTACAGATCCAATTGACGTGATTCTTTTTTGGTTGTATTCATAACTTGATTATCTATCATCTGTCAAAATTTCACGGTCATTGTATTCGTGGTTTCTGATTTACACGAGTTTCTTTGTAGCGTTCCAGAACTGTTTTTCTCGGGTAGGACAGATTGACCTTTGTTCGATCTTTCAATTGTAACTTGAGTTTGTCTCGACGGATTTGAGTGATTCTTGTTGTATTGTCTTCGTGACTTCTCTCTGATATCTGTCACTTTTTTCACGGTGAAACACTTTTAGATTAGTCTCACACACAATTTCTTTAACAGATCATTTTTCTGCCAAAGGGGTTGGGATTTAATTATTTCCGCTACGTAAGATTTTTTAAATCTACCATTCACCCCCCTATGGTAGCTTTTCACGTGCTCTTCAATCTTACAATTGGTATCAGAGCCACAATTCTCTAATCATTGTGATTTTCACGGGTTTTTAACTAATCATCATGGAGAAATACTCCGCCAAACCTTATGTGTTTGCTGGTATTGATTTTCAGGTTTGGAAGGCACGTATGGAGGCTTTCATCAAGGCACAAGGCTTTGCAATATGGAAGAAGGTGTACAATCCTTATGAAGTACCGTCAAACGATCAAGTTACGGCTGCGAACCTACGGGACCTTGACAACAACAACAAAGCCCGCAACTTGATCATTCATGGACTAACTCAAAGCGACTTCGACCGTGTTGCACACCTCCGATCGGTGTATGATGTGTGGAGAGCACCTTGTGACTACCATGAAGGATCCAACAAGATCAAGGAGGTAAGACGGGATATGTTCAAGAAAGAATACATGCGCTTTGAGATGCAACCCGGTGAGTCCATTGATGACCTCTTTGCTCGCTTTAATAAAATTCTCAGTAACTTGTGTAGCATCAATGTTAATTTTTCAGATGCTGAAAATGCTAGGAAACTACTAAGTGCATTAGATATGTCAATTTGGGAGATGAAAGTCACATCTATTCGTGAATCTACTATCATGAGTACACTTACATTAGATGTACTTTACACTAAACTAAAAACTCATGAAATTGACATTTTATCACGAAAGAATCAATATAAGTCTATTTCTTTTGTTTCACAACATGACATGCCTAGCTCTGGTCAATCTTTATCGTGTGGTACACTTGATTTGTTGTCCTCTCTAACCCTTGAACAGATTGAGGAGTTTCCAGAGGAGGAGCTAGCACTTCTCTCTACTAGGTTCTCAAAAGCATTGCAAAATGTGAGAACCAGAAGGAGAGGAAGCTCCGGACCTCAACGATGCTTTGAATATGGTAAGACATGACACTTTCATACAGATTGTCCTAACCTTTCATGTTCTACTTCCCGAGAAGAAAAACAATCAAGGATGAAGCACTCCTCAACAAATGATAAGAAGAAGAAGAAGAAGAGCTTTACATGTCGTCAATTGGTGAGCAGTTTTATCTCCGCACTTCAGGAACTTGGCTCAAGCGATGTGGACATTGGAAGTGACGAAGATGAAGATGATTTGGCAAACTTGTGCTTCATGGCGGGCAAGTCAAGATCAAGTATGGAGGAGGCTGAACACAACAGCGACAATGAAGAGGTATGTCCTACTCGCGAAGAAATGTGTGATGCTATTTCTCGTGCCACTGTTATAGTTAAGAAAAAGGACAAAAAGCTTAGGGACAATGCTGTTAAAATTGAGTCACTAGAATCTAAAATTAATCGTTTGAAATCTTTGATTCCTAGTGATGATTCTTGTTCCTCATGTGAATTAATATATTAACAATTGTCCTCATTAAGAAGTGCGCACACCTCCACACTTGATAAACTTGAGTTTGAAATTGAAAATAACAAAGAGCTTGCTGCACTTAATGATAAAAACTTGAAAGATGCTAGCTATTTTACAATTGATTTGCATTGTTCTACTTGTGATGATCTTGATAAGAAACTACAAGATGCTATGAATGAAATTTCTATATTGAACAATGCTTTACGTTCTCATGAAGTTAAATATTGTTCCAATTGCAAATTAAAAGGAAAAACTTCATGTGAAAATTGCCTTGATCTGTCCAATAAACTTGATGACATGCATATGACATTAGATCGGTTTTGTAATGAGAATAAGAACCTAAACTTGCTGCTGAATTCTTCCAAGTCCTGCAATGATAAAACTGGTTTAGGTTTTGTTTCTCATGCTCATGCTAAGACACATCCACCTAAAATTGTAAAGTCATTATGAAGTGGTTTGATTCAAATAGTTCCTAAACAAAAAGAAGTGGTTTTCAAATCTGCAGGAGTGTTGTCTCATTACGTTTCAAATAAAAATGTTGCTTGCTCATCTAGACATGAACACAAAGTTAAATTACATTGTACCTACTGTGGTAGAGATGGTCATGTCATAGATTTTTGTTATAGACTAGCTAAACAACAGAAAAAGGAAAGAATGGTTGCTAGATCTCATAACTTTCATGCAAAATTTGCTGCACATGCTAAACCGAATGATAGGAACATGCAACCTGCTGCAATGAGCAGAAAACATGCAAAGTTTGCTACCAAACCTATTGTTTTTCATGCTAGACATGTAAAACCTCATAAGTTAGTACTTGGGTATAAAATCCTCAAACTTTGGCTCATAAATCTGTTGTTTTGTCTCAGCTTTCGCATGTTTTTCCTGCTGCACGTCGCGTGACTCAGTACTGGATTCCTAAATGCCTTTTGACTAACCCCAGTATTGAGTCATCGACGTATTGTGCTTCTATGTAGGTTACTCGTTTGAGGAAGGAGAACATTTGGATTGTGGATTCAGGTTGCTCACGCCACATGACTGGTAACAAATAATGGTTCTCCTCCCTCTCTTTTGTGTCACGTGTAGAGAATGTTACTTTTGCCGATAATTCTTCAGCTCCTATAATTGCTAAGGGTTCGGTTAGAGTAAATGATCACTACACTTTGAAGGATGTGGCACTTGTTAAAAATTTGAAATACAACTTGCTTTTTGTTTCACAACTGCTAGATGAAAATCTGGAAATTTTTTTACTAAAAATTACTGCATAGTTGTAAATTCAAATAGTGAGCTTATTTTTAATATGTCTCGTTTGGAAGAGTTTTTAAAGCTGATTTTGATATGTCTTCCTCTAAGCATAGGTGTCTAGTTGCTAATGATTCAAAGGACTTATATTTTTGGCATCGTAGACTTGGTCACGTAGGCTTTGATCATCTAATGCGTGTTAGTGCTCTTGATCACATACGTGGGCAGCCTAAGCTTAAAGGGGACAAATAAATTGTGTGCTCTTCTTGTAGACATGCTAAGATGGTTGCAGGTTCACATACTCCTCTCACAATGATCATAACAACTGAACCGGGTCAACTTTTGCACCTTGGCACCATAGGACCTTCACGCGTTCAATCCTTCGGAGGTAAATGGTATGTTCTTGTGATTGTTGATGATTGTTCTAGATACTCTTGAGTTTACTTTATGGCATCTAAGAATGAAACTTTTAGTCACTTTAGAACTTTATTTCTTAGATTATCAATTGATAACCCAGGATCTTTAAAAGCAATTAGAAGTGATAACAGAACCGAATTTAAAAATCAATCTTTTGATCACTTTTGTGCTGAAAATGGAATAGATCTTCAATTTTCTTCACCATATGTACCTCAACAAAATGGTGTTGTAGAAAGAAAGAACAGAACCTTAGTTGAGATGGCTAGGACTATGCTTGATGAATATCAAACTCCTAGGAAATTTTGGGCTGATGTGATTGCAACTGCTTGTTATGTATCAAATCGTGTTTTCTTGCGTGCTAAGCTAGATAAAACACCATATGAGCTCCAGTTTGGACAGAGGCCTAGTGTCACACACTTTCGGGTCATTGCTTGCAAATGCTTTGTTAAGAAACATGGTAACCTTGATAAATTTGAACCTAGATCTATTGATGGCATGTTTCTTGGTTATCCATCTAATACTAGAGGCTACCGTGTGCTTTTACTTGACACTAACAAAATTGTGGAGACTTGTGAAGTGTCTTTTGATGAAGTTAGCCCAGGTACTAGCTCAAACATTGCAGGTCCAGATCCATATATGCAGGGGGAGAGCATTTTTGTTCAAGATGAGGAAGAGGTGGAACTGCTGCCCAAAAATTCAGCAGCTAATGACATTGTTCCAGCTCCTGATTTTCATTCACAGCCAGCACCGACGACCACCATTGCTGGTCCATATCCTCCACAAGTCACAAGTCATCGATTTGTGATGAACATGAAGAAGAAGAAGAAGCTTGTGAAGTGTACACTCCCCTCCAGGTTCTCAAAAGTCATCCTCCACAACAAATTATTGGAAGCTTGCACGAACGAGTCACACGGTCCAGGTTTTGCGGTCCAAACTCTCATGCTCATTCTGCTTTCTTCTTCTTCTTTTGAACCCAAAGATATATCACATGCACTCACTACTGAATCTTGGATTATTGCCATGCAAGAAGAGTTAGAAACTTTTGAAAGAAATAATGTTTGGAAACTTGTACCTCCACCTCAAGGTCACACTTTAATTGGAACTAAATGGGTGTTTAAAAATAAAAAAAGTGAGGATGGGGTTGTTGTTAGGAATAAGGCTAGGTTGGTTGCTCAAGGTTTTACTCAAGTTGAAGGTCTAGATTTTGATGAAACTTTTGCTCCTGTTGCTAGATTAGAAGCCATAAGAATTTTGTTAGCTTTTGCTGCATCTAAAAGGTTTTAAGCTTTATCAAATGGACGTTAAAAGTGCTTTTCTTAATGGCTACATAGATGAGGATGTTTATGTCAAACAACCATCGGGTTTTGAAAATCCAGATTTTCCTAATCATGTTTACAAACTGTCCAAAGCCTTGTACGGTCTCAAACAAGCCCCTAGAGCATGGTATGATAGGTTAAAAGAATTCTTACATGAAAAGGAGTTTGCCATGGACAAGGTTGATAAAACCCTTTTTGTGCTTAAGAATGGCAATGACTCATTATTCGTTCAAGTGTATGTGGATGATATTATCTTTGGTTGTGCCTCTCAAGATCTTGTGTCCAAGTTTTTAGCTATGATGAGTTCAGAATTTGAGATGAGTATGATGGGAGAACTCACGTACTTTTTGGGGCTGCAAATCAAGCAAACCAAGGAGGGTACCTTTGTGCATCAAAGTATACAAAAGATCTCCTAAGGCGCTTCAACATGGATAAAAGCAAGCCTCTTCTGACACCAATGGAAACAGCAACAACACTTGAACTTGATGAAGATGGTGAACCTGTGGATCAAAAAGAATATATAAGCATGATCGGATCACTCTTGTACCTCACGACATCATGACCGGACATACAATTCAGCGTATGTCTTTGTGCACGTTTTCAAGCCTCCCCACGCGCTTCACATCGTCAAGCCATCAAAAGGATTCTCAGATAATTACATGGAACTCAAGAATTTGGCATTTTTCTTTCTTCTTCCTCAACCGTTACTTTGAAAGCTTTTTCCGATGCTGATTTTGGAGGTTGTAGGATTGATAGGAAAAGTACTTCCGGTGCTTGTCATTTTCTTGGTAATTCACTAGTTGCCTAGTCCTCTAGAAAACAAAACTCAATTGCACAATCCACAGCCAAATTTGAATATGTAGCTGCTGCTGGTGCTTGTTCACAAATTCTTTGGATTGTTCAAACACTTAAGGACTATGGGGTTGATCTACATAGTGTTCCACTGTTTTGTGATAACACTAGTGCCATTTGCATTGCTAAAAATCCCCTACAACATTCTAGAACTAAGAACATTGACATTAGGTATCACTTTCTCCGTGATAATGCTGAAAAAGAAAACATTGTGCTTCACCATGTAGATACCGAACAACAATTGGCTGACATTTTTACAAAACCTTTGGATTTCACTTGTTTTTGTTACATTTGTAGTGAAATAGGGGTTATGCATCCTCATGGCTTAAATTGAGGTGGAGTTTTCAAACTTGAGAAGTCAATGTGTGAATCTGAAATTAAAATAATATGAGCATAGTATTTCATACATATATGACTTTGTGATTCCTTTTACATGCTTAAAGTTCTTACTACATTACTCATGATATACATTCTGTAGTTTTTGCCATGTCTAGTAATTGGAATAATTACATAAACTAAATCTGGTCATGGTCAATTTTCTTGCTGTTTTGAACTTGTTGCATGCTCACAAGTGCTTTTAATCATAAAGAATTAATGAAGTAATCAACTCACTATGTTCAGTTTTTATGATCAAATAAAAATGAGAAAATATCAAGAGAATATGCATGCATCGCACTTCTTCTTTTGAGATGGCTTATTATTGCACTGAGATATGAACTTGGAAGAAGTTGTGTTGACTAAAACCATGTCCTTAAGCTTCTGATTGTCAAATGACATAGGCTTGGCTTGGTTGGTTAGAATAAGGTAGATGCGCATATAATCTCTTGCAAATATCATATGATCAAAATTTGTGCTTTGAAAAATAATAAAATGCAGCAACAAGTGTCATGCTTTTAGGTCTTGAAATAGTTAAGTTTGTGAGATCATGACTTGCTTAAATTGAAAATTACATTTGATCTCTAGCATGGCTTACACTACTTTATGTATCTCATTGATGTGATTGTGTATGTTACTTGATTGTATGACTTGGATGAGCTTTGTTTTATATGTATATGTTATAATATGCTCATAACAATTAAAATTTCTCTTTTCAACCTTGCTGAATACATTGTCAAAGGGGGAGAGATAATATGGTGAATTTTAAAAGATAAGTATGCAAGGGGGAGAAATTGATTACACATTGCACATATTTACAATTGTTTTGACATGATTCTTCTCAGGGGGAGAACTTTTTTTCTCACTTTATTTCTGTTTTTCAAAGGGGGAGAAATTGTTTTCAAAACTTTTAATGTGAATATGCCAATGTTCGGATCTTAAGTTGTGTTGCCAATGCATTCAGCAAGGGGGAGATTGTGAGACCTATGTGTGCTGAATACATTGGCTTGTACTGAATACATTGGCTTTGATGATATAAGTTCTTATTCTGCCAAAACACCCCTATTAGCAAGGTCCGACTCTAGCTCCGAGCTTCTGCAAGGTCCGACAATAGGTCCGACTTGCTTTGTCAAAGTCCAACATGTTTTCGGGTAGCTCCGCTGAAGCTTTGTCTTTAGCTTCGGCATGTATTTGATAGCTCTGGCATGTCTTTGTTAAGATCCGATATGTTTTGCTAGGTTCGACTTATGTTTGTTAGCTCCGACATGTTTCTCTAGCCTCGGCTTTTGAGTTGACTAGTTCCGACTAGCTTTGGTATGCTCCGGCGCTAGGTAAGAATAGCTTTGGTAAGCTCTGGTGCTAGGTCCTACTAGCTTTGGTAAGCTCTGGCGCTAGGTTGTACTAGCTTTGGTAAGCTCTGACTCAAGCTCCAACTTGCTTTGGCAAGATTCAGAGCTTGATCGCAATGTTCTTGCTTTTTCTGTGAAATGTTTCGAACTTGCTTTATATAGTTGGAAAGATTGCTTAGTATTCATTTGCTAAATTTTTGGTGCATTTTGGTTGATATGGTTGATATCATTTTGCTATGGTTTGCAACATGCTTATATGAAGTGCTCACGTAAGATGTTGTAGTTTCAGAACTAACGAGAGTCAAGTCGAGGACTTGTGCTCGAAAGTATTGGTTGTTTATTCATGTGCAGGTGTTGCTTGAGTTCAAGACATGGCTGGTGACGGGATCCATTGAACTAGTCTTAGGGAGAAGATGAGGTTCAACAACCAAGTTCGAGAGGAATTGTGGTTGAGTTGATCGGAAGGTTGCGCAACATGTTTGAATCAAGAACAATGCATATGAATGTATCGTGGACGTCATTGGAAGATGTTTGCACATGTGCAAGGAGTGCATGGATGTGGCTGCATGGTTCCGTGGCGTGATGAAGATATGTAGAGGTAAAGAATTGGTCGGAAAGGTCCAACTGACTAGGTTATGGACTCAAGCTCCGACTAAGTCGTGTTTGACTCAAATATGGAAAGTTTTGAGTTAGTTATGATTGGATTTCATGTGGGTCACGAATTTGAGTTGTTTTAGGAATGTGGGATACGTTCCTATGGTGTTTGGAAGTCTTAAGATTGCTTCTATCTGCGTATAGAAGAGTCCTAAGCAGTTATGGAAAGTTTTGATTTATGAATTGAGTAGGATTAGAGTCCTGATTTGAGTTGAGTTGGCCTTCGGGCTGGTTATATAAGCAAGAGAGGCTAGAGCTCGTGGTAGACGACTTTGGGGCTGTTCCTCTTGTGTTCTATTGAATAAAATTCTTAGTTGAAAGGAACTTTTGTGCCTTGTTCGTTCGACTTGTTTTCTTCAAGTTTTTCTCGTCGAGTTTTCTGCACATCACTACCTTTCTTCGGTTGTTTTATCATAACTCGAGTTTTATAGATCCAATTGACGTGATTCTTTTTGGTTTGTATTCAGAACTTGATTATCTATCATCTTTAAAAATTTCACGGTTATTGGATTCGTGGTTTCTGATCTACACGAGTTTCTTTGCAGTGTTCCAGAACTGCTTTTCTCGGGTAGGACAGATTGACTTTTGTTCGATCTTTCAATTGTAACTTGAGTTTGTCTCACGGATTTGAGTGATTCTTGTTGTGTTGTCTTCGTGACTTGATTCTCTCTGATATCAATCACTTTTGTCATGGTGGAACACGTTTATATTAGTCTCACATACGATTTCTTTAACAGATCATTTTTCTGCCAAAGGGGTTGGGATCTAATTGTTTCTGTTGCGCAAGATTTTTTAAATCTACCATTCACCCCCCTCTGGTAGCTTTTCATGTGCTCTTCGATCCTACACTCTTGAATCTACCTCTTGAGCTCCGCTAACTCCTTAGGAGGCATCCTATAGGCCCTCTTAGCTATAGGTGCAGTTTCAGGTATTAATTCAATAACAAACTCAATGTCTCGATCAGGTGGCATACCTGGCAACTCGTCCGGAAACACATCCAAGAATTCACACACTACTAGAATCTCCTCAATTGCGGCACCGCCCATATGGTTCAGCTCCAATTGCTTCGGTGCATGTTGAGACGCTTCAAACTCTATGGTGATCCCTTCCTCATTGGTCAACTTCACCGTCTTCGTGGCACATTCAATGACTCCATTGTTCTTCCTCAACCAGTACATACCAATTATAGTGTCCAATCCTTGAGAATCCAAGACAATGAGGTTGACATAGAAGTCTACCCCCTTTATTCTAAGGCTTACTTTTGGACATACTATATTTGTCCTCATCTCTCCTCCATGAGATTTAACCAATAGTGTTAATTTCATATGAGAGATAGGCAAACTATACTTGGCAACATATTTCGATGCAATGAATGAATGCGATGCTCCAAAATCAAATAACATAGTTGTTGGGTTGGTGTTTGCAAGAAACATACCAATCACCACGTCATCTGCTTGTTGAGCATCTTCCGTAGAGACATGGTTCACGTTGCCACGAGCAAAATTCTGCTGCCCACGGTTCCCTTGCGGCTATCCTCCATTGAGTCTTGGGTTTTGTCTCGGCGCATTGCTTCCTTGACCAAGGCCTGACTTCGGACATTGATGTGCAAAGTGTCCTGCTTCTCCACAAGTATAGCATTTCCTGACTGCACTAGAATTATTGGGACAGGCTTTATTTTGAACATTTGCACCAGGAAAATTGGCACGAGGCGCAAAAGGCATTGGAGGCCTAGGTGCTTGCATGGCAGGGCGCTGCTGCACAAACTAAGCTGGGCGCGGTGCATAACCAGGGCGTTGTACAGGAGCAGAAGAGCTGTAGTAAGGTGCATTGGGTGGTGCAAAGCGAGGGCGCACATTACTTCCTTGTTGTTGTCCTTGATATGGCGCCTTCCTCTTCTTATCTAGCTCCATCTCACAGACCTTGTTCTCAACCACAATTGCTTTTTCCACAAGCTTCTAGAAGTTGGCATAGTCACAGTTGAGCAATTGCACTTGGATCTCATTGTTCAAGCCCCTCATGAACAAGTATTGTTTCCGGCTGTCCCGACTCACATCCTCAGACATATATCTTGAGAGCTGAGTGAATTTATTGAGGTATTCGCCCACACTCAATCTTGCCTCAGGTTCTCAAAATTTTCCTCTTCAAGATCATGACACCTTCCGACCCATAATGAGAACGGAAGCTCTCCTTGAACTCAGCCCAAGCAATCCTCTCCTGATTCTCATGGGCATTACATAGCGAGTCCCACCAATCAGCAGCTGCTCCAACTAGTTGATGAGAAGCAAAAAGCACTTTCTCCCAGTCACTGCATTGGACTATAGCAAGCTTCTTCTCCACAGACATGAGCCAATCATCGGCATCCATAGGGTCAGCAACTTGAGCAAAGGTCGGTGGCCTAGTCCTTATGAACTCTCCCAACTGGTTATGAGGAGGTGGGGGTGGCGGTGGAGGCATGTGGGGCTAATTGTTGTTGTTGCCAGCCTGCAGCTGTCCTATTGTTTGTATCATGGTCTGCATGAGCTAGTTTTGCATATTCAATAGCTGCTCAAGGTTGACAGCTCCCTGGGCAAGTCCTTGTCAATTGTTGTTCTGAGGTGCTCCATTGTTCTCCTCCTCATCATTGCCATCCCTCTGGTTGCGAGTCCTCACCATCTGAAGAAAGCAAGAGATAAGAATTTAGAAAATGTCCCCAACTATTTACATCAAGGGATACGAAACTAAGCAACTACCTATACTAGCCTACATGGATATGGCAATGCTAAAGCATCCCAAAATCCTCTACTAAGCACACAAGCAACAATACAAAGCAAACAGCACACCAAGCAAAAACACATTGCTTCCTGAGTGCTCCTATGTGTTGTAAAGTGTCCATTCTATCTAGACTATGTCCTACGGTCAACCTATGGCTCTGATACCAATTTGTGACACGCAGTTCCAAAAATGAACCAAGTGAACGCATATGTGTGCCCAGGAAGTTCAACATACATACAAGAGTACATTCACAAAAGGATATACAAGAAATTACCACAGAACAAGATTAATTAAGAACTTTTATTATAGAATTCATAATATCCTCGAATACAAGCTCTAGTGAATATTAATGACAAGTTTCAACTAATGCGGCAGAAATAAACTAAACTGAGCAAACTAAGCAGCTAAGGAGCATAAGCAAAAAGGGTATAGTGCAACTCCAATCAACACCACAGTCAAAGCTGATGGCAGACATGGCCTAGAACTCCGCATTATCATCGATATTCTCACAATCCCGACCTGCAACTGTTGGTGGGGGAATTGCAAGGGTGAGTACATGTCGTACTCAGTAAGTGTGGAAAGTATGACACGTAGCTTATTCAAGTGACGAATATAATAATTGCTAAGTGCTGAAAAGTACATTAAATCATTTGAAAAAAGAAATATATTATATGTATGTGAAGTAAACCCATCATAAAACATGTGGTTATCATAGTACCAATCCATGATTCATTAACATCATCCATATTCCAGATTTCTCCTTTTCCTATAACCATATCCATTGCCACCATTATACCATAACCAGCCATAACCACATTACCAACCATAACCAAAACCAAAACCTCTCTCATCATGGAAGTTGTCCAGGTTGCTCATAACCGCGAGCACGTCTATCATGATAGTTTTAATACTCTGCAGAGTTTGTACCACTTTACCCACAAGTTTGTGATTTTGTCACCCGTCGGCAACTAAAGAAAAACCTCCATTACGTCAAAACACTACCATAGGTGTATGGCCAAGAGATCATAAAATAGCCTTTACAAAGGGACTACTAGCATGTACGGACCCACTGAGGTTTCACTAGTGGTGATGTCTCCAACTGAGCACATCCTCAACCAAGGGCCCCCTCTTGTGCCATTCGGATCCCAGGGAGTCACGCCAACCATATCCAAACCCAATCTAAATCCTCTTCCCCGGTGCGCTAAATGATCCGCGCAATACTAGCAATGCCCTAATTAATCAGCTACGCCGAACCCATACTTGGCCTCGTGGTGGCACTGTTGTCCTGGCTTATTCTCGCATGAACCGGTCCTTAGATCTAAAGCAAGCAACCACCATAACATCCAACCCATCCACGTACCATGCTTGCTTAGATCACCCATTACCATATCATATTAACCAGTTCATATTAACTATAATCTCATTAACGCATAAATAAGTGGTATAGTTGTTCCCCCATCCCGAGTAATTAAGCGAAGCAAAAAAGGTAAAAACCCATTCCCGACTCTCTACCATGAATTCCAGGTGACAAGGGTGGTTAAACAAAGCTAGTAAACTTCCTATCATAGGATTCCCATCAAAATTGATACAAGCATGCAGTTTTGAAAACAAAACATTTATTATCGAAAACAGGATCAATATGTTCAAGGAAACTTGCCTTGCTCTTGGGCTTGATTAGGATCAAAGACATCAAATTCCTGGTGCTGGAGATCCTCCGCAGCACTCTCTAGCGCAAATTCGTCTAATCCGCACAATGATTATACAAGACAAGAAGCACAATCAATAAGTGCATATATATTACTCAATACTTCATGACATGCATGATTAATGCAAATGTGAAGTAAAACTCGTTAATAAGTTGTTAATGATGTTTGCTAACTAGTTCTAATAGTTTTTAACAAGTTTGAACAGGTTTGGAATTAATTCGAACCAATTTAGATTTAGTTCAACAGAAAATAGACCGCAAAATCGGACAAGTCCGCTACAGGGATGGACTAGTCCGCCCTTCGCAGGAACAACAGATTAGAGCTTTCTAGATCGACATGAATTTGGAGGAACGTTGTTGAATTCACGTGAGAAAGAGGAAGTATAAGGTGTACCAGGTGTTCAGAACTCCAATAGATCAAGGGTTTTGGAGGCAACACTTGGATCTTGACGATCTAGGGTTGATGAAGAACTTGAAGGTGGATTGGTGACGAATAACGGAAACTTGATGGAGATCTTGATTCTCTTTCGTTTCCTCCTCTTCTTCTTCTTGCTTGGGATCTCCTTCTCCCTCCTTGGTGGAATCTCTCCATGAACTAGGGTTTGGTGGACTTCAATTGCGGCAAAAGGATGTAAAGTCAAGGGGTGGGGTTGTTTATATAAGGGTGGAGGCTAGGGTTTGAAGAAATTAGAGTTTGGGGAGGGTTGAGGCCAGTTTGGGGTCCCACCCGAGCTCCAAAGGAGTTAGACATGACGTCCTTAGGTCCACTTAAGATAGAACCTAAAACCAAATCGTGGAACAAAAGATCAATCTCGGAATCGCAATTTACCGGACACGTCCGAAAAGGGACGGACTAGTCCGAATTTAGACAGAGGTGAAAACAGACAAGTCCATACTATATTGGACATGTTCGAACTTGATCAGAGGAAAATCGGACAAGTCTGGCCAAAACCGGACAAGTCCGATTTTAGTCAGAAGAAAAACGGACAAGTCTGCTGGAATACCGGACAAGTCTGGACAAGTCTAGGGACTTAGCAAAATTTTGAGAAATTGAGATACTGGACTAGTCTACAACAGACCGGACAAGTCCAAAAGTGTCCAGACGCAAAAACTGGAATAGTCAGCACGAAATCGGACATGTCCGATGGAGGTCAGAGAAAAATCGGACTGGTCCGCACCAAAAACGGACTAGTCCGCACTTTCCAAAATTCTTAAGTGTGGTTTTACTCCTAATTCATTTTAAACTTGTTCCTTTTTACGTTGATTAATGTTAAACATGTATATGAACTTATGCAATGCATGATGCATGAAAATGAGGGTGTTACAGTCCGAGAGGTGACCAGAGACCACACCACCGTCCCTGTCCAGCAGCAGCTCCGTTGCCCACACGTCCGGTCTAGCTCCAGGTGGACCTGTAATAGAAAAGGGAACCCTGCCCGTGCCACTAGCAGGATTAATAACAAGTCCTATCATTTTCCCTAACCCATCCGATCTAGATGAGCATGGGGCCTTCAGACCAAAGTCCACCGCCGGCCATCTGTTCTGCCGATCTCTACCTCGACACCGGAAGGAGATGACCATCTACATCAAATGAACGAATGCTGCATCAGACAGGGGAGGTTTATGGATGATGGTGTTCATGTCTACTTTTTCTGATTCTGGATATGGGCGCATACAACAGGTTGTAGCAGATATAAGTCCTCTTTGACAGAGCTTCAGAGAGCTGATTATTGGGTAAAATCATAGAAGTTATGTCAACACTATTTTTCAAGATAAGTGATTCTTGACTGATTTTGTGAAGTCGTTCTTTGAATTGAATTAAGGGACTGACAACTGAAAATATATTTCTCCTGATTCTATCCTGATTCTAATAGTTTATCCTAAGAGTCATAGAGAATCATTTTCAGCCACAGAGTCACTCCATCTCAGAATCAGAAGTGGATCCAAAAGAATTAAGTTGCAGACCCCACCACAAAGGGCCTGAGATGTGGATGCATCCAGCAGGTTGCAGCAAAAATGGAGTGTGCTTATGCGGCTGGAGGCAGGACGTAAAAGCCCAAACTTGCAAAGCACAAGAAATGAAATGGTGAACTTAAAAAATTTGAAGTTAAATTAGAAATTCAAACTCAAATATTATTTTTTCAACATTGTCAAGTTTGAATTCTGGACTCACCATTGAATTTCCAACTTTAGATTTTCATCTCAGCTATGATAAATTCAAATGAGAAAGACAACATAATAGAAAGGGAAAATGCATAAAAATCAAAAAACCAAAATGAAGAGGTTCAAAATTCAAACTAAACTTGTGCTCAAATTAGGTCAAAAGGCAAAATTGGGTTCACCAATGGATTACCCATACCTCAAATAGCCTCCATGCATAGTTTCATAATTTTTGAAGGTCATTTGCTATTTAATTCAGATTCAAATTTGAATTTGCTCAAAACTTTGCCGAATGTCGAAATTGGCTTAAGATTTGAATTACTCATATTCAATTTAGCCTTGCTACATATTTTTAGCAATTTTGAAACTAGGGCACTATTTAATTTTAGTGCGACATAAAGGTGGAATTCAAATTGAATTTGAATTTTTCAAACTCAAATCACTCAATTATCAGATTTGAGTGTTCCATTGAATTGCTCATATTTTATTTGCTACTTTTGCAAAGTTTGAACAGATTTGCAGTTTGTTTGATTGGGGGTTTAAATTTGCAGCAAGGATAAGAATGGGGAGCACCCTGACCAGTGGGCCCCGCATGTTAGGTCGGCTGCACCAAAGACACCAGTGCGGTGCAGAGAGAAGTGTGGGAAACTGTCACCGGCGTGGCCCCGCTGCGAGCAGCGCCTAGCACCACCAAGCCTCTCTGATGCGAGGTAGAAGATGAGGTTAGGGCCCCACCTGTCAATCTCACAACCTCTCTCTCTCTCTCTCCACATCCTCTGCAGCAATTTGATCAAATGCGGCTGTCAGTACCCAGCATTCGGGGTACCCTCGCATACAGGCTGAAAGCACCTAAATATCCTACCTCCCTACCGAGGCAGGGTCCAATGGCGCCACCTGTCCAGAAGGCGCCGGACCCCGACCTTCCTCAAGTACGGGTTCCGACGCTACCACATGGACCTCAAAGACGGGACCCAGCTCGCCTGGTGTGACAGGATCCCTAGCTGCCACATTTTTAGCGGGACCGGACCCTAATCCACCATAGGAGTAGGCTCCGGTGCAGCCACATGGCGCGAAGCACCAGGTCGGACACCTCCCACAAGGCAGGCATCGGCTCCACCACGTGTCCTGTAGTCCTGGATTCCCAGCTCACCTCATAGAAGGGCTCCATGGCTGCCACGTGCCCCGGAGTACCGGACCTGGCCTCCCCCGCAGTGGCTAGCTCTGATACTGCCACATGTCTTGCAACTTGCCCTGGACGGTGGGTTGAAGGAGTTAAGGGATGGTGGGCCCTCTCTAAATCAAGCATTGAAGACATGCACCGACCCCCAGCGCATGACGCTGCATACGCCTACGGTCAGGAACCGCCGCGCCCAATCGCATCACAGTAAAGGCGCCCGCGAGCCTACCCCTCTCCACCAAGAAGGGTAGCTTATGGTGACAAGACAGATGGATGGACATCCCCTGACACCGTCAGCAACTACGCATGGGCCACTGGTATCGGAGGCGATAAGAAGAAGAGTCTCCAAGCCGAGGTCAGAGACAGTGTAGCGGAGAAGCCTTAGATCTTTAGGATAAGATTGCCCCGGGGCCACCTGTTGGGCCCCAGACCCTGCTTGTAAGGCGTCTGACCTTGTCTATAAAAGGACCAAACACCCACTATTACAAAGGATCTCAACCCATACACACTCAACACACGCATTCACACTAGCAATACAACTCACATCGTGGAGTAGGGTATTACACTCCGGCGGCCTGAACCATGTAAAACCATCGTCTCACCATCTCTCATACGCGCAGTCTCTCCTAAGGACTAAGCTGTGCCGATCAAGAACCTCCACGGGCTGCTTGCATAGCAGGTTCGGGGGAAGTGTCGCAAGAACACTTCAATATTTGGCGTGCCAGGTAGAGGCTTTTTCCTCTAAAAAGTGGTTGTGCTTTCATCACAATGGTAAGCATCAAGCCTGCAAGTAGCGGCAAGAGCAAGCCATAGAGGGTCGACCTGAAGGTCAGCGAAGACATGGAGATGGAGTTCCAAAAGTCCAAATGGGACATTGAGACAGTCCACCAGGCTGAGGACTTCGACCCCAACAGCGACCACGAGCGTCGCAACGAACTCCACATCATCTGTGGAGGATCTTGGGACCCCGTGCCCCGTAACGATGTCAAGACCCTGCACTGGGTAGTGGCTTCGATAGCTCCTACTCACGCCCCATTGCGTCATCACAGATGGATGGAGACGCCGATTAGCTTCGACGCCTCCAACTTCCCCGAGAACATGGAGAGATTCGGGCTCTTGCCGCTCCTGGTCGCCCGCACTACCGCCAACATCAAGTTCTACCACATCTTGATATATGGCAGGGCCGACCTCAACCTCATCAGCCGTGCGGCCTTTGACAAGTTGAAGATCCATGTGTCCAAGCTCGCCCCATTGAGACCATTCTTGGGGGTATGGCCAAGGGGTATTATCTCGTATGGCAACATCCACCTCTGGGCGACCCTCGGGACACTTGAGAACTTCAGGATGGAGAATCTCCTATTCGATGTCGCAGAGGTCAGCCCCCCCCTACAACGCAATCATCAGCAGGCCAGTCATATACCAATTCATGGCCGTACCCCACTACGGCTACCTCGTCCAGAAGATGCCAACTTCCTCCAGCGTCCCCAAGATCTGCTGAGATCGCGATGCTGCGGTGTCAACCTTGGAGAAGCTCCAAGCGCTTGCAGCAGCCCGAACACCTACCGAGGTGATGTTGGACCAAGTTAGCCTTCATCGGGCTCCCACGAGCGCTGTCGGTACCCTGCGTACCGAATACCTCGTGGGACTGCAAAAAGAGCAAAGGAACTTCACCTGTCTGAGTTGAAGACCTCCGAAGGTCCCACGTGTCATACGGGACCGGACCTGCCTCCCTTCTATGGTTAGTCCCAGTGCTGCCACGTGTATCCTGCAACCGGAGCTACATCCCACACATGGGAAAGCTCCGGGCTAAATATCTGCGCGGCACCCCCTGACCTAACCTTCGACAGAGGGAAGCTCCAGTACTGACAAGTGTACAACTGAACAGGACCTACCCATCCCAGACGGTAAGCTCCGGAGCTACCACGCATCCAACCGTCGGACCTTCAACTTCAACAAGCAGACTGGTGGACCCCCAATGCCTCGGACCATCAAAGGGCAATTAAAGACTTCAAGACCCGATTAAGTGTCATTAATACCATCTTAATGGCACACGATCGGAGGGCCCTTAATACTAGTAACGGCACTGTCAAGTTGCGTTACCACATTATTAAGGGAAATTAAGCTCATTAATTGTGTATTAAGCATCAGTAACCGCCAGGGCCACATGTCGGGCTAGGCTAACGATGTAACAACCAGTCCTTGTACTAAAAAATGACTGGTCGAGCGATACAGAGAGGACTCTCTGGACCTCTCGGAGGCTCTTCCAGGCTTGGAGACTCTACTCTGACACAAGCCCACGAGCTCTCAGACGCTCAATACTACAACTACACACCCCGTGGAGTAGGGTATTACGCTTAGGCGGCCTGAACCACGTAAATCCTCGTGTCAACTTGCCATCGTGTTCTGAATCTCTGCGCCCCCACTACCGAACTACAAACTCCGCGGGCTACCAACAGTAGTACAGGGAGAATTGCTGGAACCAAACTCCGACAGTTTGCGCGCCAGGTAGGGGCGCCCGAGATTCAAACATGGTGAACTCTACTGCTGGATCGTCCAATGGCAACCCTGCTGCAAAACCTGCTGGAGGCAATCCCTCCAACATGCAGCAGCCAGCAGGTGATGTGGCTCCAGCAGGAGTCATGCCACCACCGCCACCGTCCACAACGGCGAATCAAGCTGGACAACGAGATGGGGCGTCCGCATCGGTCACTGCATCGGCGAACAACAACCATGAACATGCGCTCCATGTTGTGCGTGCTCTTCTCCAATGTCCACCGCCTCCAGGGGCATCCCAGGGTGCAATGGAGCAGTGGAGAGCCGATGTGGAACACTTGGTTGCAGCAGCAGCCGATTGCATCAGCAACCAAGGTCCTCCCCCCTTGGGGCGGGCCCCAACACAGCATCGTACCGTGTCGGGTAGACTTGGTCCGCACGCTTCACAACAAAGGAGGCGTGCTAAGTCTCAATAGACGGCGTCGCTGCCTTCCGGGGCGCGACGTACCCAAACAGTAACCAGGCTTTCGACTCACGACCTCTGGGCGGAGCTTGATCGCCGTTACCGTCAACAGGACAGCTGTGTTCATATTGAGCGTGCTCGCGAGAGGCGAGAGGCTCGGGACAGTCCTACTCCCGAGGGAGTAGGACAAGGCTGTTCTGCACTGGCCATGCAACTACACATGGTCAGATGGCCGCATAAATTCCAGCCTCACCTGTCAGAGAAATTTGACGGAACTGTTAATCCCGCTGAATTTCTCCAAATCTACTCCACCGCAATCCTTGCGGGTGGAGGCAACGAGACCGTAATGGCCAATTATTTCCCCGTGGCTTTAACTGGGACCACCAGGTCTTGGTTCATGAGCCTCCCGCCCGACTCCATCAACAGTTGGGCAGAACTGTGCCAACAGTTCACTGCCAACTTCAGGAGCTCGTATACCCGACCAGGCACGGAACATGACATTTTTCCTATCAAGCAGAAGGGGGGAGAGTCCCTGCGATCCTTCATCCAGAGGTTCTCCAAGGTACGAAACACCATACCTTCTATCTCAAGCGCTTCTGTTATTGTGGCACTTAGACAGGGTGTACGAGACAAGAAGATGCTGGAGAAGCTGGCGGCCAAGGAAGTCACCAGCGTCACGGAACTATTCAGCTTGGCAGACAAGTGCGCCAAAGCTGCGGAGGGCCATGAAATGCACTCCCAACCACCTCTGGAGGACAACAAAAAGTCCTCCAAGGGAGAAGCCACTACCCCCGGAA